>CAWUFW010000744.1:2450000-2667500 GCA_963921515.1 Calotriton arnoldi | reverse complement strand
GGGCACAAGTCCTAAAAAAGAAGTGGAGGGACTAACCAAATTAATCAGCATGAAAGTGGCATCACGGTGCCTGACATCGGGGCGCGTGAGGCGTATGACAGCGCGTGACGTCACTTCTTGTGATGCCACTTCCTGTGATATCAGATCTTAAGCCCTCACATATGTTTAACAGGTCTATCATGAGTACATTTGAGCACATTTTTGTAAACCTGCAAACTCTCCTGATTTAGGCAGAAGATTCACACTTTTGTACGGTTCACATAAATCAACGTTGCCTTTTGTGAGCCTAAAGCTTCCTCTACCCATAGTGCTTTAAAAGAAAAAATAGTGATATTTAAATTATTACAACGCCTCCTCAGGGGTAGTATGCGCTATATAAATGCTATTTATTTTGTGCAAATACTGGGAAAGATCAACACATCTGACGTTCTTACAGGCATGCATATCTCCTAAACAGAGCCTGAACAAAGTGAAAAGATGCCTCTCTTGTATGTGTGAAGTGCTAACAAGGTGTGAGCCTTTGTTTCCCCTCTGCTTCATTTGCATCTATGTGTGAGGCTCCTGACTGCTGCCATCCAGGAGACTCCAACAAAAGGAGGCCTGATGACCCCTCAGATTCGGCCTTTGTTATGGGCCCATGCAAAAGAAACAATTGATGGACGGAATGCTGGACAATGCAAACATTCACCCCCAGTCACAAGGATCTGGGTTAAATCCATCATTCTTTTGCTCACCACACCACCCCAGTTTGGACCCAGCCATATGCAAATCAGTCTTGACCCTGTTCCTTGTGGGAACAGTCCAGCCCGAACTGCCAAGCCAGGTCCTCCCTGGACCGGAAACTAGCATCCTGGGACCGGTTTCAGGGCATCACCCTTCTTCAGCCAGGCTAGCTTGAATCCAGTGGTGTAGTGAGCACGGGACCCACGTCTGGGCATACCCTTCCCACTTAGGGCGACAAATGCAAAAGAAACAATTGATGGACGGAATGCTGGACAATGCAAACCCCCAGTCACAAGGATCTGGGTTAAATCCATCATTCTTTTGCTCACCACACCACCCCAGTTTGTTCTGCATTCTGTCCATCAACTGTTGTTTTTGCATTTGTTTTTGCATTTGTTATGGGCCCAGCAGGAGTCGGAAATAAGAAAGCCCCCTCCCGCCTGCACGTTGATGCAGATCGAAAGCAGACAACAACGTGCAGGCGCTGCTGAATGTGTCCCGGTGTTTGAAAATTACACCGGGACAAATTCAGCATCTTTTTCAGTGGGTCCACACTTCTTGGCAGGGTGGACGGTGTCTACCCTGTGAAAAAAGTGGGTGGACGCCGTCCACCCGCGTGTACCCGACTCGTGCCCTTACTAATATAGTGTACGTATCCTAAGAGTGAGCGGTCGTTCCGGATGTGCTGCACAGCCTCCGGGTTGGATCTCTGTCCCAACACTTGCAAGAAAATTAGTTTTGAGCGCAGCTGATCTGGGGCACACGCTGATTCCAAGTCTCCATCTGAGTGCATTTACAGCGTCTGCCAGCACCTGCTGCTGATCCCCTCCCCCCCTCATGATTAAAGATGGTCCCGCCCCTCCTTTAGTAAGATGCCTGAGCCAGCAGCTTTACGATAATCTGAAACTTTCGTTTGCAGCAGTTTTTTTTGCTCATCTTTCTATTCTTAATAACAGTTTAGTTTATTTGATAACAGAAGCACCATAACTGACAGTAGTTGAAGATAGTGTGTCTGTGTATTTGGTTGGGTTTTATATTTGCTATTCTTAACAGCTGTTGCACACTAAACACAGCTGTTCACTGCCGTAGGCCAGTGCCCCTGAATATCCTGTCTTTCAACCAATGAAAAGCGATTGATGATTGTTTCAGCTGTATTGGTATCCCATTTGTGCTAGGTGGCCGCCCACTGCGACCTCAGACAAGTAGCATTTACAGATTATTTTAGCCGGTCACTTAAAGTTTATTCTAGATTAGGTGAATTTGGAGTACTCGACCATCTATTCGGCGAGCCCAGAATCAACCATGCTATACCAGAAGGTACCCTCAAGTATGAACTTTTTCTTGTCTTGTAAATTAACATCAAGGACATTTTTTGTATTCTTCAAGAGCTCTCAAGATGCTCCATGTAATTCGTTCTGTTATACTTGACCTTATGATACAAATATCAAAACCACACGTAAGAGAGTGGAAAGTTAAAAACAGGATTGTATCAGCTATGTGCCAGTGTCTTGAACTAATAAACTTGTTGAAATTAAACAATGTTCCTGACACTTGATTTAATTCTTTGGAATCGCACTTGCGCCATTTAACATAGTTTTAAAACACTAAGAATTAATATTTTAAGTAGTGGTATTGAAAAAGTAGCTAGGAGTCAAAGACAGCAAGTCTGAATTCAGGCCTCACTCCTAGATGACTATTTTTGCATATCTGTCCCACCCAGACATTTCAAGGCATCTTGGGAAGAAGGCAGAAGAACAGATAGGTTTTCAGTACTCCCTAAAATTTCAGAGAAGTCTTGTTTATGTAACACACATAAGGGGAAGGAAGAGTTATTAGGGGAAGCAGTAGTGGTGGAAGTTGCAGAGGACTTAGTTGTGTTAATGAAAGGATCACTTTTAAATTTGACTGGGTGGTTGACAAGCACGTGTCTGGTTATGTGGTACTTCAGGAAAATTGTGCTCAGGTAGATTACATTTATACTCTTAATTTTAATGAACATGTTATCTCTTCAGAATAAGCAATTTGTTTCAGCACAGTTTAAACACTGGTTATTTTAGTGTCTCTTCATCAGGAAATTGCTGCCTTAATTGTTACTCTTGATCTAGAAATCAAATAACGATATACGATGCTGAAATATTACAAAAAAAGGTAGAATATTTTAGCCAACGGACACAGTTCAAAGAGGGGCAGCTTTAATGTAAAGACATTTTCCTTTTGGTTCTTATGTGGTTGTCAGAGAGACTGGGTCCTGACCACAACTTCATGTGAGGGACAAACATGAATATGATCCGTATGCTGAGATGAAGCTGTAAACTGCTAAATAAATGTATCTGATATATGCCTGACACATAGATGACAATGATGATTGGGAATGAAAATTAATAGCAACAAAAGACTCTGGATCTCTAAACAAATACTTAGGGAACCATTCTAACTTCTGGGTTGAAAGTATAGTAGCAGTTTGGATGACTGGCATCCGCAAAAGATGCCTTCCCATACGGAATTCAGTACCAGGACTTAGTTGCTACCAACAGTAAATTGTCTTTACATTAAGGCTGGAAAGATATTGGGGCATATTTTTCGAAATGCAATATTTAAGTTCACTTCATAGAAGAGCATGACACATTAATTCTTCTGTTTATGATCTGGGATTAAGAAAGTCGGAGAAGAGGAACAGTCTGTGTATGCAGAGATGCTATGAGATGGGCTCTTTGGAGTTTCCCACAACTTAGTGATACACACATATGCACATGTACTAGTGGCTACAGATTATTTATACAAAGTCATGGAATTATAAGGTTCTGTGTGCCTCTGTATTATCTGACTCTGAACTACCAAATCCTTAAGGGTATAGGTATTAAATTGGTGGTTTATTGTACTATATAGTGCTTAGTGTTTGTAAGGAAATAAGGTCAATACTTTTTTTTTTCTTGTTTTATTACTTAAGAATCTTCAAGAGTATCTATGAATGAGGAAAAGATGTACTCTGAATTTCGGACACAGAAGGAACCCTGGCAATTGGAACCAGAGCTTTGCTTCGAACCACAGCCAGTTTTCCAACCGGTTCAACAGTCAGGTATGACTTTGTGAACAGCTTTGAATGTGTCTGGTAATGGAGGGCCTCTTAAACAATGGGAAGTATTACGTTCTTACTTTTCACTTGCTGCAGTCTGATGGAATTATCTGTGTGCAGGTCTTGAGTTTGCTAGCTATGCTGCACATTGAGTTTGCTCTTTGCCAATATTCCTTCCACTCCGAGGTTAGAATTCTTGTTTGGGTTTATGCTTTTTCATACGTTGGTATAGTGATATTTTGTCAAACTGATGGGTACCATTTAACTCTTATCCTCTTTAATTCCATTTACATTGAACACGTATTTTATACAAAGTCATTTTTGTAATTCTTGCAAGACCCTCACTTCATCCACCATCAAAGGTAACCCTACTAATCCTTGTCTAGCATCAGCCAGTGGTGTCACTCTCTGGCTATCTTTCAGTTTCCAATGAAATAAAGCTTTTGTTTAAACATTGTGCTAATAATAGATGTGGCAGAATATTTTTTTTTAAATGGACATTGGGACTTCGTTCTGTCGAAGAAAATAAGTTTGTGTGAGTTTTCTACATTTGTTTTCTAAAGGTTAACTAGTTGCTGTGGTTTTGTTCCTCTAGATCAAAGGAATAATGTACCCTTGCCTATTTTATGTCTATAAAGATGGTTGTTGGGAGAGACTTGCTGTAATACAGAACACATGACTGCTGATTTTGTTTTGTGTATATCATCTAGGATTGATTCATATAATTCCAACAGTTGTCTGTTAAAGGTAATTTTAAATATACTTAATGATGGGCAGCTCTCTAATCTTTCTGAAAATAATTATGGCAGTAAGCTTTTGTCTAGACAGAGGGTATCCTCCACAATAGTTTAAAAAAACAACTTTCGAGCACGGGTATGCTTAATGATAGTCAAGACTGTGCTCCATACTCTTGCCACACATATAAAGGAAAACCGTCCCTCCAGAAAAGAAGCATTTGCAATGCCATAGGTCTCGAATTAGCAACGGTTTCAGCTATTGTCATTGTAAATGAGAGTGCCTTTTATTTATGTGTTGGCTTTTAAAACAGATCAATAAAAGGCATTGTCATTTACAATGCCAATAGCTTAAACTCTCGCAAATGCGAGACATATTGCATTTCTCCTATACGGTTCCCAACAGTGCTGTCTGTTGTTCATACTTGGTTTCCCCCTTAAACAACCAAGTGAACCTATCTAGGATCGCAGGCTCCATCTGTCATTCAAACCTTAAGGTCCCCTCCCCAGCCTCCTGAGCACATCGTAACAGCAATGTGTCGGGTTCCAAACAAACCAATGGCTTCTGCCGAAGCACAAAAGTGGACAAAGGTCACCCAGGTGAAGAAGAAGGTGGAGGATGCCTTCAAAGAAAGAGGAAGGTAACGGTGAGAGGGGGAGCCCGAGAGGAGCACAGCCAGGGGAAAGGGGGAGTCCGAGGGGAGAGGAGCACAGACAGGAGTGGAGTTGGAAGGGGGCGCCGCACAAAACCTGTTGAGCTGCACGCAGCGAGTTCGGGCTTTGCCAAGACAGACGGTGCTCGGAATTGTTACCAATTTTAGGCAGAATTCCACTTGGCGCAGAGGTTGTATATTATGTAAATATGAAGACTGTTACTGAGTACTTTTATAGTTGTAAAAAATACTTGGAGTTCGGTATTTGGAAATAGTCACGTGAAAGTCTCTGCTCCCGCTCCACCGGACTATAACAGAGTGGTTAACTTTATAACTGCTTGAAGTAGGGTGAATGTAAGCAAAGCAAGTCGTGCAGGTGGAGAAACTCAAAGAAAATAGTGCTCACAGACTTAAGAACGCGTACCGTGTAACATCTGAAGTAAAAGGGCCAGTCGCCATGCGAGGTTACAGATGAAGACAAGGCGGTACTAAGGAGGGACTAACAAGCCTATTTACGAATCAGAAGCCAGTATTTACGAAGGACAATAACACAAGGCAATGACAAATATGGGCGGAGAGTGGGCGGGTCTTCTATTCCATACTCCAAGACAACAAGTCTCGCAGAGCAGCGCATGCGCGCTGACTCTAGGCTCAACCTAAAAAGATATCCTGAGTTCTCCACCAAAGCAGTACAATACCAGGTTGAAGTCTGCAATACATTACACAGACGGTAAATGGGGAAACAGGACTGTGATGATGAAGAATAGAACGAAGTGCTTGCCTGAAATGAATGCCTGCTATTGCCAGTGGTAGTATCCTTTCGTAACAGCATATATAAGTACACAAGCATGCCCCACTAGCCCAGCACATTATTCTGAGCTTGAATGTCTGTCCTTATTTAGCTTGATCTTTGGAGCCATGTGCTGACTTTGCTGACAGCCAGTGGTGTCCGCCACAAAACTTCAGTGGGGGGTAGAGGGGGCGGGGGTAAGGGAGATATAATTTTAAAAAAAGTAGCTGTCCTAACGCAGACGCATCTGTGCTCCTCTTCTCTCCTGATGGTGTCCCAGAAGTCCCTGGGACACCAGCACGGGCTCCCCACCCAATCCAGACGCTGCTGTCTTAGCATGAGAGGAGCGCCAGTATTGGTCTGAACAGCCTAGTTCGCCCCCAGACAGTGCCTTAGTGCCTGTGGTGTTTCTCCAATCCGGCTGTGCAACACAGCCGGATTGGAGAAACCTAAGTGTACATGTCTGTTTGGCCGGCCTAAGACAGCCAGTCAAACCAACATGTGATCCAGCGCGGCTAATATAAATTTCTCCTTAGGACACGAATCCAGGTAAAACATTTATGCAACCTATTGTCTATTAAACCTTATGTTGTTGGGCCCATGACACCGCATATCATAAATTCATTCATTCACTGGATTTCACACCAAGGAGAAATGTGCTGCTGGACGAACGGAATACCTTATTAAATTTGACAGAATAATACCGCAGACATTATATACATTAACCTTTGATCTTGTCAGTTCTAAACATCAAGGTACTCCGCTCTTTGGTCGATGGACCAACTAGTAGAATAAGTTGATGGTGATTAAGACCAGCTCAATCACATTTAAAACCTTTTAACATTTATAACTCATAAATGTACTAAAGAACCACAGACTCATTTTAAGTTAGAATATAATTTTATCTAAATTCTCAATTGTATGGATAAAATTCTTTGTTTATTAATCACATTTAATATATCAATAAAAAAATTTAAGAAAGGTTTTAATGAAGAAAAGAAATTATGCATTACCCATAGTTTAAGATGCGGACAGGAATGGTTCACCCAAAAAGAAGATAAATTGCAGATCACAGAATAGAACTCCCAAACTGACTGACTGTCCCGCTAACCTCCTCGGACGTACCTCCCAGGCAGAATTCCCACAACTATCTCGTTTCTTCCCCAGTCAAGTTCAAAGTCCAAAAATGACAAAGTCTTTTCGTAGTATTGAGGTGGAAAAATGGAAAATAAAGAGGCGGTATGGCAGGAAAACACCAGCAGCAGTAGCATCAATAGCAGCGACCACAGCAGCAGCCCACCCCACATAAGAGTAGACCCTCTTATACCCTATTTTCTAGCTTACTACACAAAAAGTTGCAATCCTTAGGGGCAAGAATCACGCTAATTGGTCCATTTGTGGGGTGGTGATGGTCACCTCATCGCCCTCCTTGTTCAAACTGGTTTGGGGACAGTAAAACATACAATGAGTCTCATGACTTCGGGGTTAAAAGCAGTCCAACTTGTCCATTCATTTTGTTGCGATCTTGATGGTCATAATTTAGTTAGTCCATTGTTGCTCAGTACTTTCTCATCCATTCCCACGAATACGTGCTGAGTCTTTCTTGGCACCCTCCTTATTGTAGGTCAGTTCGACCTTGACATCTCTCACTCCGTGCACAGGCCGCATCCATGTGACTTGATCTCTCTATTCTTCTGCGCAGAGGCCATCTTTGGCTTTTCACGTGACCTCATCCGTTTCAGCAGCCATTTTCGCAGCATGGCCTAACAGGCCCGAACGAACTATCATAAGAACAAACACAACCACAATTAAAACAAAGAAAATAAGCCTTTCTGTTTACCACCCGCCATTCTAAAGACCCGTGTTAGGTGTTACCTAGCAGAAGCAACATTTAATGCCATTTTACTTACCATCTGCAGTCTTTGCCACAATACAAATCTACTACGTAGCATAAATCATGCAATTTCACTCTAATTAGTACGCAAATCACAATACTAAGGTTAATTAACTTCACAATTGTAAATAAATTAGATTTTGCACAATTTTGCATGTTACCTTTATATATAGTGTTTACTAAAAAGGTGCATTTGTTGGTTAATACATGCTTCTTCAGACAGTTAGTAGTATTAATTTATTATGAGTTCATGAATTTCCAAGGGGGTACAAAATTATTTTATTTACCCTGCTCCATCAATGCGTACTTTACAGTGCACAGTACCACTTCCTCCCTGCCATGCCTGGCCCAGCCCAAGACTCCCTGGCTCAGTCTGTCAGCGAACAAAAAAACTATAATATTGTTGTATTATCATTTTATTTTCCACTGACTGACTCAGTGGGGCGACGCTCCTCCGCCATTACGGAGAAGCCGCCCCTCCTGAGAGCAATCATGTTTACACAGTACACCTCACAATGTTCTTGGCTAAAAGCTCCATCTGTGGATCAACTAATGCAGAGCACCTGTCCTCCATCAGCCCCTGCGAAAACCAGATAAAGGTATCCTTGGTTTTTCCATTCTTCTCACTTCTCTAATGATGAGATGCTGGTGAACAGATGAGGGAAGGCATAACTGCACAGTAGGGTATCTCGTGCAAGCCCCGTTGGAGCTTGAACCTTCTATGTTAAGGTTTTCGCAGCATTTCTCATTTGAGAGAGCCCTGTGCAAAGCAGAGTCTAAAGCCACCTTAGTTTCCATTGTGCAGGTGTGAAACCAACTTCAACACAGAAAAATCCCACTCTGATAGGAGACCGTCATTAAAATTCTTACACAAAATAATAAGACCAGGTTCCTAAAACAGGTTAAAGAATATCCAAGGTGCCTGTTTTAATGAGAAGTGAGTGGGTGCTCTCTTATGCTCTGATGAAAGAGGTGGTTGTAACAAAATGAAAAGGGAATTGAGGGAAGGAAAAAAATTTAGGATATTTTCCCATTAAAATTAATTTTAAAGGAGCGATAAAGTATCTCCTCCAGTTGGCCTAATCATAGTCAGAACTCTAACAAAGAACTGGGTCAAATTGATGACGATAATTGTACGGCAGTTCATAATGATGATTTGCATAGTCGATCACAAGACTTCACTGTAGGAATTTCACAAAAATGTGCCCGATGCTTTCTAGAATATCATGTATGTTACCGTTGAGTGTGTAGAAGGGAACCATCCAGGTGGGTGAGAAACGTCAATGACTGGATCAAAACAATCTTCAGACTTTTGGTGTAAATAGATAACATTGCTGTTTTAAAGACCTAGACAGCCTTTCTTATAGTTGAGAAAGGAAAGCTGTAAACACAGCTGGGGAACCCCTTTAAGGCAATGTAACTTTTAGGTCGTAGCTTTGGAGAGGCAAAGATTCAGGACTATACATTGTTTTGAGTAGATTGTTCTGTATTTGTGAACATTATTTGCTTTTTTGGTATTCTGTTTTCTTAAGCTTTCTATCCAGTGCAAAGTTTCTACTTTTAATTCCTTGCCATTTTGCTTGTAATTATAATCTAATTTCAAAAGACTTTTTGCTGTCTAATGTTCAGAACTTAAGCCAGAAACAGTTTGTTTTTTAAAGGTTTGAGATGTTTTCTAACTGTCTCATTTAAATCCAATTAAAAGAAAATCGATTTCGAAGTATTAAAAACTGGACATTGCATTGCCCCTTTTGGTTTAGTGTAAATTCTTAATCCATTGTTTCATTGTGTTGTCTATTGTGATATTCTATTTGCACCCCCCCTCCCTGACTGTTAACCTCTGCATATAGGTTATCCCCACAGCAATCTCCATGTGGTTCATGGTTCTTGAAGCTTACGGGCAGCCTGTGAGGCTCAGTCACTAGAATGAGGTGCATGTGTAATTTTATAGGCCCTTTATAGTCATGTCGCTTATGGTGAGATGAGTGCCTGTGTTTTTCATTGAGTATTAATATTTGAGGACCTGCACTAGTCCAGATGCAGCCTTTGAGTGTATGGGCTGTTCTGTTAGCTTACCTACACCCTTCTTCTCCACTCCTGTACTTCAGAGGAATGTCCTTGCCTGGCCATCAGCCTTAGATCATGTATGTGTTTATCATGCTACTGTCTTAGGATATGCCTTATTAAATGTGGTGTTCCCTTAGGTTACAATATATTATTAAGACGGTAGGCTGCAATTGGTAAATTCCTAATGTTTATGGATTTTCTATTCATGGTGATACTGGCCTTAATATCTGACCTGACCATTTTACATTCAGTAGATAGACTCTTCGGGCTGCCATGGTCATTAATATATGGTTGACCTGGTGTGCTAATATATGCGGTCTTACTCTGTGATAGGAAGTTCTGGTTGGTGACTTGTGCAGTACTGTGTTGTTTTATAGTATATTCTGATATGTTATGGTGTGTGAGGTTGAGTATTTTGTGTGGAGGCACAGTGTTGTATGTGATTCTTTGGTGTAGCATCATCTGTTACAATATGTGTGAAACAGTAAATTGGTTATAATGTGATCTGGTAAGCGGTGAAGTTGATTAATCTTCTGGAGTAATATAGGCTGCTGGTCAGTGTTCTAGTGCAACATGAAAGCACCTTTAACCCCATAAGTGCTGACGCTTTAACCACAGGTGCTGAGGACTTTTTTTGGTGTTTGGGACAGTTTGTGTTTAGGCCTGCATAACTGTTTTCACAAAAGATATCCAGGATGTTTTTGTTGCTCCAGGCGATCTGACATTTTGTCGCAGCACCCCTCTCTGGAGAGTCTGCAAGCTTCCATTTTCCGGACCCACCTCCACAATTTCCCTACCCCTCCCCCCGATAGGGAATCAGAGGGTGGAGATGTTCGGAAAACGCTTGCACTCCTCAGCCAGTTTTGCTCTGCGGTCGATCAATGCCTCCTGTTTGCTGGGGTGCTATACTTATGCTCTCAGGTAATAGGTGGCACAGGTCCTCCCAGGTGTTCCAGAAGATCTTTGCCCTGTTTGGTTACAAGCGATTCAGGATGGTCGTGATGCAGCCAAGTTCACCATTTGTTATGACTTGGACACCACTGACTCAGTTGAGCGGTCTATAGGCACCAGGGTTACCATTTGTCGCCATGCGTGGCTACTTACGACTGGGTTCTCGGGCAACAACCTGTCCTTCCTGATGGACATGCCATTCGATGAGGCTTGTTTGTTCGGGGACAAGGCTGATTCCCTCCTTGAATGTTTCAAGGAGAGTAGGGCTACCGCTCGCTCTGTGGGCCTTTCTACCCAGCCTCGACAGCAACAATTTCAGCGTTCCGTTTGTGACATCGGACGAGTATTACTTATCGCCAGCCCGTTCCTTCCTACCCAGCAGGGACTCCAGCTAGTTTCGTAAGAGGGGGCCATGTTACCCACCACCCTGTTGCCAGGGGGTCAGCATGCTTTTCAATCCACTGCCTACCCCCCCAGAGTGCCACTTGCCAAACCTTTGTAGTGTAACCTCACAGGATCACTGCCTCACTGTGGGGAAGATTCTATCTGGGTTGACAAGCGATCACATCGGACAGGTGGGTTCTCCAGGTTTTTCTCAAAGGCTACGCCTTACTCTTCCTTTTGTCCCTGCTGCACCTCCCACTGTCTGCCTGACGATTGACTGAGGACCATCTCTCCATTTTGCAGCAGAAAGTACAAGCCCTTTTTGCCAAAGGGGCAATCAAGAGGGTGCCAGAGCCAAAGTTGGACATGGCTGCTATTTCTGCTACTTTCTGGTGCCCAAGAACCATGGAGGCCTTTGGCGTATTCTAGACCAGCTCCCTCTCAGTGCCTTCCTCTGGAAGAAGAAATTCAAAATGCTCACCCTGGGCGAGATCTTATCTGTCTCCACCCTGGAGACTGGATGGTGGTTTTGGATCTGCAGGACGCCTATTTCCATACTTGTCCTGCCAGCCCATTGGCGCTACCTGCGGTTCATAGTGCGACAGGAGCATGTTCAGGTTACTGTGCTGTGGTCTCACCAGTGCCCCTCGGGTATTCACGAAAGTGATGACATTGATAGCAGTGCACATCCGTAGGTCATGGGTGCCAGTCTCCCCCTACCTAGACTACTGGCTGTTGAAAGCAGGCCTGCCCCAGGCAGTCATCGCCCACCTCCAGCAAACCTCCTGTCATCTTTAAACGTGCTGAAGTCACACCTAACTCTTTCCTAGACATTCCCTTTCACCAGAGTCATTCTGGATACAGTTTGGTTTCATACCTTTTTCCCTGGTAAAGTGTCTAGGACATTCAGGCTATTATCCCTATCTTTCAGCCATGATCCTGGATTTAGGTAGTCTCTGAGGCTGTTGGGACTGATGGCATTCGGCTGGTCGAGCACACTAGGTGGCATATGTAGGTTCTGCAGTGGTATCTGAAGTCCCAGTGGGCCCAACATCAAGGGAACTTTCCATCTACGTCGAGATTTCGGAGGAGACTGCAAAAGATCTACAGTGGTGACTACTGGAACGTGATTGTGTCAGCAGCAGACTCCTACCCTTCCCAGAACTAACAGTGTAACAGTGGTGACAGATGTTTCAATTCTGGGCCTGGGGCAGCCACCTGGGAGAGGTGGAGATCAGAGGCCTCTGGTCTCCGTCTGAGTCCCAGCTCCATATCAACCTTCTGGAACAGAGGGCCATACGCCTAGTGCTGGGAGCCTTCCTGCTATCTGTAAAGGAGAGGCTGGTACAGGTGCTCATAGGCTGGTACAGGTGCTCATGGGCAACCCCACCGCCATGTTGGTTCTGCCACAAACAGGGCGGGGTGAGGTCACAGACTCTGTACCTGGTGGCCTTGCACCTCAGGAAACAGCTGGCCTGCCAAGGCAAATTCCTGGTGGTTAACCACCAAGCAGACTCGAACACCAGGATGGACAAACTCGGCCATCGGCGCCTTGCATATCACGCATGGCAGTTGAACCTGGGGGGAGCAAGGTCTCTTCCACAAATGGGGAGAACCTTGGCTTGATCTGTTTGCCACTGCAGAGAACATGCAATGTCAGCACTTCAGCACGTTGGCGTTTCAAAGGCATCTCTCGCTCGGAGACTCAGGATTCATGTATTCCTTTCCACTGATACCACTCCTGCCCTGAGTTCTCAAGAATATCAGGACAGACCAGGCCTAATCCACTCTAGTTGCTCCGGACAGGGCATGAGTCTGGAATCTGAAACTCCTCAGCTTAGGATTCTGCCCTCTGATCAGGCTGCCCTTCCAGGAGGATCTGTGACGCAGCAGAGTGGTTGGGTTCTCCACCCCAGACATTGCACCCACCATCCTCATGCATGGAGATTAAGTGGCGAAAGCTGAAAATCTTCGACCTCCCTGGAGGTGGTTGATGTCATCTTGGCAGCCAGCTATCCCTCGACTAAAACAGTATGTTTGTTGGGGCAAATTTATGGTTTGATACGGCACTCTCCAGGTTGACCCCCTCCCGACCAAACTGTCTGACATTTTATTTGTTCCGTCTCTCGTCCAGCAAGGCTTTGCTCTGAGCACAGTTCAGGATTATCCTTCGGCCCTCTGTCTTATAGCGGTTGCCTGATCAGCTTTTTGTTTAAATCCGCATTTGCAATGCTCTTTTCTAAAGGGTTACAACATGTTTCCCCTTCTCCATATATGATGCCCCAATGGGACTTCAATCTTGTTCTTATTTAATGTGTACCCCATTGGAACCACTGCACAGCTGTCCTTTGCAGCGTCTCACCTTTAAAACTGTTCTTGATTGCTATCACTTCTGCATGGCGTGTGAGTGAGCTTCAGGCTCTGTGTTCATCCACCATACACCACCTTCTTCCCTGATCAGCTGGTTCTGCGAACTACGGCCTCCTTTCTACCGAATGTTGTGACACCGTTCCACGTTGGTCAAACCAGCATCCAGCCAGCATTCTATGCTCTGCCTCACCCCTCTAAGGAGGAGCAACTCCATCACTTGGACTCCACATAGTCCTCAGTTTCTTCATCAATTATACAAAAGAACATCGGGTGGATGATCAGTTCTTTGTGGGGTTCATTGAAGTGTAAAAAGGCAAGGCTGTGTAGAAGTGTATCATCTCCCTCTGGAACATCCTCTATTAATAACTGCTACACATTGGCAAAGAAGCAGCCTCCAGTAGGCTTGTGAGCCCACTCCACAGGGTCAAAGTTGCTTCCAGAGTGTTGGCATGCAGAGTTCCTGTCTTAGACATCTGCTAGGCAGCTATATATGTTCAGAAGCACTATTGTCTGGACAGCCTAGTCCACTGAGAAGGGCGCTGTGCACGCTCGGTTGTGCAGAAATTTCTGGTTTTTCTATTTACAGTACACCTCCTGTAGGTACTGCTTTGGAATCCATTAAAAAGGCGAGGAATTTACGGCTAGAAATCTCTATCAGAAGAACAAGGTACTTACCTTCGGTAACGCTCTTTCTGGTAGACCCTATTTATCCATAGATTCTTCACTGCCCCTCCCATCCTCCCCGGTCTGTGATTAGACTCTACCCACTAAAAATATCCGAAGTCTAGGAATTCTCACACTAGTCTATCATTTTGCTTCTGGGGCTCTGCTTCTGGGGGCATGGACGGTCTTGAAAGCAACTGTCAGCGTACGAGAGTGGCACCTATATAGGCCCTGCATGTCCCTTCCAGAGCAGTATGGCGTCAGTGTGGAGCTGCACGGTGCCCCTTTCTAGTGTGCAGAGGTAACATGGTAATATGGAAAAGTTTCCGGATCCAGTCTGATGCCTGTGGGTAATATTCAAAAGGTGAGGAGTCTCTGGCTAGACCGTCTCTGCCAATAAGAGCATTACCGAAGGTAAGAAACTTGTTGAGCAACTTTGCTGTGCTAAGATCACCCTCTTACCAGCTTTCAGGAACAGACAACGTTGTGGAAAAAAACCCACCACTGCAATTTTTGCAATTTTCTTAATGGTAGTCATTTCCTATTTTTGCGGCCTCTACCTACTTGCAGTTTGTGGCAGCAAAAGTTGTGAAACCCACGGATAAACTCAAAAAGCTGAACAATTCTGAAAAGTATACAAAATTCTGAATGCGGCAAGTGGGCATTTGTGGAGATCACTCACGGATTTCCCAAAGAACCTAATTGCTGAAATAAAAAACTAAAGTGAGAATTAGGAAAAAATAGAAATGAGTGACAATGTTCATCTGTAATTTTTTTCAATGACAGATCTACCAAAGTTATTTACAATTTTGCCTCTCCGATTCTTCTGGTAGCTGGGATGTATAGTGTTTATTGGTTGTCCATAAACACATTCTATCCAGAGCCAACATCTGAACTGTGCTTTATCGTACTTTTTCATTGTATACCGACCATACCATCAGTACATAAGGTAAAATTTATTGAATGAAAAAATACTCTGCCAACCCCAGTTGTTTCTGAAAATGAGAGACCTGAGAGAGTCCAGAGTGGTGTCATGTCCATGGATCCCACTACATTCTCTTAAATGGAATGCCCTGCAAACATCAAGGAGAGGAAAAGTTCCAGATTCTGCGTGGATCAGCAAAAGTCCTACCACCTAGCTTTCCCATGCTTCCTCCGTGAGAAAAATAATGGTAATTTGTGGTTGGCCTTATCGCACTGGACGGGAACCAGTCAAAATTTAGACCATGTGAGGTCAATGTAGTGTCAATCTGGTCTTCACATGGTTACATAGTTGGTCCATTCCGATCAGGTGTTAGGCCTACCCAAACGTGGGTCACTGATTTTTTTATTGGGCGATATCTGGGAATGCAGGGTGGTAAGACATTTGACATTTACTGGTACTTCCCGGATTTCTGTCAAATATGGGTAAAATTGTGTGTTTTTGACCCATACTTTGACATTTGTACGGCATTCTGGTTAAGGAAATGTGCTTGAATTTACTCCACCCACACCACTCTATATTCCGGTCAGTGTCTGTTTTTCTGAAATGTCCAGGGTTGGTTCTCTGGGAGACAGTCAACCTGAGGATCCTAATACTTTAGCCATCCCGATGGATAGGCATAGTTTTGACAGTCTGATGCCATTCTTGGTACGAAAACATGCAGGGATCCACAACCGGGATGCTTGTTTCCGGTCCAGGGTAGACATGGCTTGGCAGTTCGGGCTGGACTGTTCCCATGAGGCACAGGGCCAAGACTGATTTGCATATAGCTGTGTCTGAACTGGGGTGGTGAAGTGAGCTAAAGAACGATGATGGATTCAACCCAGATCTGTGACTGGGGGTGAGTGTCAGAAAAGTTTCAGCGCTCCTTCCATCATCTCCGTGTGTTTGCTTTGTTCGCCCTAAGTTGGCAGGGTTTGCCCAGACGTGGGTCCCTTGCTCACTTTGCCACTGTATTCAAGCTAGCCTGGCTGATGAGGGCTGTTAGCCCGAAACCGGTCCCAGGATGCTTGTTTCTGGTCCAGGGAAGACATGGCTTGGCAGTTCGGGCTGGACTATTCCCATGAGGCACAGGGCCAAGACTGATTTGCATATAGCTGTGTCTGAACTGAGGTGGCGAGGTGAGCTAAAGAATGATGGATTCAACCCAGATCTGTGATTGGGGGTGAGTGTCTGAAAAGTTTCAGGGCTCCGTCCATCATCTCCTTGTGTTCCCTTCTGGGGGCAGGAATACACGCTGGTCTCCAGGGGTGAGGCCCAAGGCCAAGATGGTCTGTTGCTATGCCCCATTACTTTCCTCACATTTGTCTCCTGATGGTCTAGGGTACTTTTAGCCCCCTGCCCCCATCCCCTCTTGTGGGTGGGCAGATTAGTGGTTAAAGCCACAATCTACCCTATGAGAGGTGAAAAACCCTCTAGGCCCAAGCAATTGGGGGGCCAGCCGATGCCAGAATGGAACTGCCCTCAGCCCAAATTTTTTTCCTAGACTTCTCATGGAATATCTGACCACCCAGATTGAGAATTAACGGTTGCATGGTGTGGTAGCATGTTGTGCAGGTGGTCTTTGTTGTTTTGTGATGAGACATCATATTGGGTGGATGTGTGTTGTGCTCCTGTGATATGGTAACAAGTGGTTTGGTTGTCATTTTTCTGCTGTGGTTTAGTGTTGTGCTGTGGACATGGAAGTATTGTATGTTGTGTGGCATAGTATACAGTTGTGTTTTTTTATGTGATTTGGTTGTGGGTAGCATGAAGACTTATTTTGGTGGTAGCCCCCCCCCCGCCCCATCTGCAGAAAGTGAAAATTCTTTCCAGAAAGCGACTTCAGAACTGCTCTTCAAGCACTCTTACTGTAACATCTGGAAGGAGGAAATGCACTCCTCCATGGCCTTCCAGAATTAACAGTGGTCCTCTTTAAGGGCATCTTACACGCCTCAGCACGTAATTCAGGGCTTGAAGAGACATGATCACATCACTCATATCCAGCTGGAACGCTACTGGATTTCCTTGCCCGCACTAGCCACATAACCATGTGCATCATTTACAAAGCTATCATGACAGGCACACTGCCTATCTCGCTGAGAAGCTTGCCATCTCTTGACGCTCTCTGCACATCAGCAGCCAGGGCATCATCAGATTGGCGACAAAGAAATGTAAAAAGAAAAAACAGGGCAACAGACTTTTCCCATTTATTCACCCATAGAACTGAAACATCCCCCTATCCCTCTGGACGGTCCCAACCCTGCTCCAATTCAGGAAAGAGTTTGACGTACCTCTTTAAAGAACACTACATCCTGATGTATTAAAAGTCCCCAAAGAGGCTACCTCTCAATCACTTGTAGACTGTGTCCTTTTTTTTTTTTTTTTTAACCCTGTACAGTGCTTGGCTGCCCTTTGGCTAAGTTATCACGATACACATGAGGCTGTTCTGCTGAGTCCCAAGGTACTGTATCCCTGTATGCTGGATCCTGATTTGTGTTCCTCTGTCCCAAAATCTTTTTATCCTGTCTGCCTTCCCTATGTTTGCCAATCTCTGTTCTTTGGTCTGTGTTGTTTTCTTCTTTGTCCTCCCTGCACAAGCCTGTATGCTATATTGGCTCCAGACAAGCCACCTACAATGGAGTCCTTGCTATTTGTGGTTTCCTATGCCATGCTATGAAGTTTCTGGATTCCCTACCATAACTCCCTGGCACATAACTGGAAAGCATTAAAGGAGTCTGATTAGTGGACACACCATTAGAACTGTGATGAGACTGTGCAGCCATAAAATGAATGAATAGTGAATGTCATGCCCCACACACGCAAATGTCAAATAGGAAGTGCAAGAGTCCTCCAAAAAAACTGAAAATGAGCAGAAAGAATGGATGTGCTTGTGTGGTGGGCTGTTATGTGAATGTTAGGTGGTGAAATGTTAGTGTTTTATGAATGCTAAAACCTCATGTCTAGACCTGTGTGCGAGGCCTTTCCCAAAGTCTCATAAATGCCAATAGCATCATTAGTTTACAGGGCTGCCCTCAGATGTTGTCTACTTACAAACACAGCACACCACCTAAACTCACTTGAAGGAGCGGCACTGTGTAAGAAGCAGAACAGGAGAGCCCACTCAAAGTGTAAGTGGGTTTTAACCTAGACTTATTGCTACTCCTGTGCTGTTCACTTGACTTTTCTCTTGATAAGTTTGTCATTTCTGGATTTAACGACCCTCGGGCAATTTCATTGCCTTAGATAGCCATGCGGATTGTAAGTCTAAATAAAAACAATGCACCCACAACACTGCAGCTGTTTTCAACCCTTGTGGTGATAGGTGGCCAGAAAAGAAGTGACTGCTAAAATTGGGTCACCACTTTGAACGCGAAAATCTCTGAATTGTCTACACTTTTCAGGTTCTGTAATTGAAATGTCAACCGTCCTACCGTTTCATCTAGTGTCTGAATTTCTTCCTTTCAACGGAGTCCCCACATGCATAAGAACCTTTCTTCTTATGCCACAAAAGATCCAAGCTGCAAACAGAAGCTATCAGTTTCCATTGGAGCTATTGTTTGATCAGACACTTTACACACATTTATTGTTTTTAGTTCATACCAGGGTTTGAGCAACACCATAAAGAGTACAGCATAAATTTAGTATATCACTTGGCATGCTGTAGGAGGTGTCCTGGGTCTACTTGCTCTGGTAATATGTGGTCAGTTTGTGAAATAGGTCTCAGGCAGTGGAACTGGTGTAAATGAACGTGTAAGCAGCGGAAGGTCCCACAGCCGATCCAGTTGTGACAAAATGCTCAGAGAAAAAATAGATGGTTGGCGAAGTAAAAGCAAAAGTGGAGACTTGGCAGGAAAAATCTGCTTAAGGCTTAAAAGAAAAGCAAAGATTAACTATATTCAATGATGTTCTAGACTTAGTTAGGAATTTATGAAAATAAAAAACTGGAACGAATATAGTCAGTTAATGTTAACTGTTTACCAGTACAAGCCATAATGACGGCAAAATGGATATTAGAACTCAGATGCTTCGTGGACAGTTTGGTCACTCTGAATCATTAGCAGGAATTAGTGGCTCCTTAACTCCCCTGAATTTCACTTCACCAGCAATGTTGCTTAGCTATTAAAGCCAGAAAAAGGGCGACACTGAGACATTAAGGACGATAAGGAGGGAATTAGCAACAAGGAAAACTTGTATTAAGACTTGAGGCCCAAAGACAAAATAATCCCAATGTAGTCAAAAGTGATGACTGGACGATTTAAGGTTGTTTTTTGTTTACCTGATTTGAAGGTCCACAGTTTGTTTTTGTAATAACATAGAAGACTATTGTTAAATAAAAGACTGGAAGAAACAAGGGTAATAAGCAAGAATCCCTAAAAAATTCTAAACAGTCAGGAACCATCTTCTAATCCTAAGCAGAAAGGAAAGAAGCTAGATAAGCAAAAAGATAAGGTAAAACTATTGGAAAGCCCTTAAAGAAAAGGAAGGGAGAAGAGAAACAAATATATTAAAACTGAGCCAAAACTTACCTGTGCCTTTCTTTCTGAGGGAAATGGTCGGGGAGGTGTAACATACCGCCTAGAAGAAAATAGAAACCTCAGGAAGAACTCTCATCGAAGCACAAGCATCCAGTAGTTCGTATACACTACCTCATAGGTCTTAAAATCTGAAAAACCCTATTGAAGGAAGAAGAATAGACCATACATAGGACTGTTACATTCAAAATTCAATAAAATCTTACAAGTCCTAACTATCCCGCCGTTGCTTCATTTACTCAAGAAAAGTACAAGCTGACACCATTATAATGACACACCTCCAGCTGTGCACCCTCTACCAGGCCAGAACCAGTGTATCCTCCTTCCCAAAGTGGGGTTGTTTGTGGTGTTCAGTGGTCCTTTCAGGCTAGATGTGGACATCAAAGTGTAAAAAGGTATATATTTTCCAAGGCTTTATAGAAAATGAATGTGTTTAGCAAAAATAAGATTGAAATCATAAACGTTTTACTATAGTAATGCTGTTGGTACACAGAAGCAGTGAGGGTGAGGTCGTTAACATTGTCAGAGAAGCAGCAGTACAGGATGGATTAATTGTGCCAGTTCTTGCTGCAAAAAAACATGCACACATCTTGAAAAGCTAGATTTCTCCAGTGACTACAGATAGCATCTATGGAAAATTCATATTTAGATCAATATACATATTTACTGGAATGTTAGGAGTGAGGAACTAATTGTTTGCATCCCATCAGCTGTAAAGACTTTTGAACCCAGTTTTGAATTCTGGGAGACTGGAAGCTTGGTGGTATGGAATTCCAGTAGAGAAATCCTAGAAAGTACAAAGATTGCAACTTGGAGGTAGTGCAGGATGGTTTGGCTGTGACTAGTAGGTTATAGTTAATTGATCTCAGATGATTTTTAGTAGGAGTAAACAAGATAGGATGTCAGAGAGGCAGATGCAGACCACACCATTTACTGTTGCAGGTTGAGGTGAAGGAAAGTCTGGTGAGATTTGATACCCCATTTAGTGTCTTTTGTTCGTATTTATAAAGTCCATCTGCTCTAGTTCACCTCTGGTGGTATGGTAACAATACTCATTCAAGGCAATGTAAACGAAACTAGTTATTAAGCGGTTTGCAAAATCACTATTTGGCACATTCCAATTTGAGAGGAGTGTTGAGGGAGGCGTCTGACGTAGTGAACGTAGCACCGGGAGCGAGTGAGCGAGAGCCGCGTAGAGTCTGTGCAGTCCCTGGTTCTGGGCTCAGAGTTCGGCGTTTCGACATTTGTGACCTGGAGGTGGCCATCTGGAGGTGCGGTGGAACGGAGGAGCAGGGGTGCATAAAGTTGGAGTCAAGGGGCTCCTTACGCTCAACTTTATTCAGGCGAGTTGAGTGACATATATGCACAAAGCAGCAATACCAACTGCAACAGGTAGCGGTGGTGGGGTTAGAACTGCGGTTCCTTTCCCGGCTGCACGTAGACGGCCAGTGTTAGGCCGGTGCAGTTTGCGCATCGGTGGAGGACCGCCCGCTCCTGTCTTCATTATTCTGTTTTTTGTTTTGGTGGCTCAGGCCTGTAGACGCTTGTTGGTCTCTTTGCCCTCTGTTTTAACGCCACGCACCCCACACAGTGACTATTTTTCGCACTCTCCTCTACTGAGGGAAACTTTGCTTTCTGATTTGATTATTCAATTATTCATTTACTGCTTTTGGTCACTTGTGCTAGCATTGTTTTTTCATCTGCTATTTGGTCTCCTGGTACAGTGGAAAGTTGTGAGTTGACACTTACACTGAGTGTCATATGTGCTGGGGAGGCCTTGGCCGCAACCCGTCTCCTTAGTGGTGCGGAAGCGGCCAGCATTAGGTTGGTGCGGCTTGTACCTCTTTTGGAGGGGGTTTCTCCCAGTTCAGATTTATTTTTATCTTTTTCTCTCATTTTTCAAGCTTTTTGCCCCCCGCCCCCCCCCCCCCACGCCTGGCATACCTCCGCTTTTGAGGAGGTGGAATTGATTGATTGAGAAGGAAAGCATCGCAGAGTGAAGGGCAGAGAGCACCAGTGGCATCGGTGATACCTGTGGACAAGTAATAAGGTTGCTACTCTTGGTGAATCCACTTAGTTTTTGAAGATGCCCTCTTGGTGATTGCGATCTGGTCGTTTAATCGCACCCTCCGGGTCAACACCAGGGTCAGCCTCCGGGTCAGCTGGACTTATACTCAACTACTCCAGTCACGCTAAATTACTAAAAACCATCAGATGGAAGAAGCCCGAGCTCATCTGTCCCATTTGAACTCCCATCCCTCTGTGTTGTCTATGTTCTCGAAGGGTCTGAGGGGTACAGTGCTAAAGAATACGGAACTGGGAATGGCTCCAGGTGCTGTTAATGTAAATGAGTTGGGTACAGTTACGGTTCTCTCTCAGCTGACCGCTCCGCATCAGCTTAAGTTCATCACAGAGAACTTAGTGGAACCAACTCTTCCAACTCAGTTTACTGACCAATGTGCTTTAACTATAGCGGCCGAAGAAGTGGAAATGGATATGGAGGATGTCAAGGTTAAATCTGAACTATATGATATTGGTGCTAAGTTTTTGTCTTAACCTTTGGTTACGCTGGAGTCCATGAGCCCAGTGGTTATAACTAGCCCCTTGAATGTTGCGGAGTCGTCATCCGGTCCTTCTCCTCTTTAAGAGATCCCTCGAGTGGCTCAGATTTAGCAACATAGGGGTGATTGCAGTTTGGACCCTGGGGATTTAGAGGACTTTACATTGCCGGACATTGCCATACACATGGAAAAATATCAAGTAATGGAGGCTAATTTAAAATCGCTGGGTGCCCAAGAATCGGCTTTGAGACTGTCAGCGGACTATCCTGTTAGTTGCCCTTGTATGCCAGCTTTGTACAGCAGTACTCCTTCTAGTGTTTCTCTTTCACGATCATTGGGACTTTCGAAATTAGAGGCGTCCCCAAATAAAGGGGCACAAGACACATGGCAATTAATGAACAAGGGTGTTAATGGAAATGGGGAGGGAGGGCTAATTTTGATATATTTTATGCTTTAGAGAGGATTCTCTCGTCAATTTTAACTCTGCTTGAGAAATCTACCTCTAACTCTGATCACTTGTTGGATGTACTATCCCCGATTCTAATGGGGGTGCAGCAGCTCACTTCTGATGGTTCTTGTCTATGAAAGGCAGAAAAGGGTAATGATGTGAAATCTCAGGCAACCCAGACTAACATAGGGTTGATAGAAATTGGAATCCATGTGGGAACTTGGGAAGACCTTGCGTCCTTTTCAACTGGGCTGCCCGGAGATATCCCTATGTTAGATAATATGTCTTGTACCACCCCCGAAAATCAAGTGTCGGGGGATCATCCGCCTGTTTTAGGGGAAAACGCAAATGCATCAGCACTTAAGAATCCTCTGTCGATTTATTCTAAATTTAAAAAAGGGAGCACATGTATTTCTCATGATATAGCTCCATCAAATTATCCTCCCTTTGTTAAACAGTCTAGGGTTGAATTAGATGCTGTTCTCCCTGGGAGGGTGCCCTCATTCAGAAAGTAATGGGTTGAAAGTACAGATGGAAAAGAATAATAGGATTCGGCGTATTACAAAACGTAAGCCAAAAAAATTGAGGTTGCCTATGGCATCTGAGGAACCGGATATTTCCACTTTGCCCCAAAATGGAAATGAGCCCAAGTCCATTGGGTCCCATGTCGGTCAGGATTTGGGGCGCCCGGAGGTAAATCCTCTCCCTCCCTCTATTATGATAGAAGAACCTGCATGGGGGGATTAGGGCAAGAGAAAGGGCACGGGGATAACTGGATACAACAGGGCGAGGGGGGATTGTGCACTGAATGGGAGAACCATAAAACAAGGATAGACCTGGTTTCAGAGAACCATAAAACAAAGATAGACCTGGATTCAGAGAGTATATTAGTAAAGGCAAATGATGTTCCGCCAGAGGTAGGGCGGTTAGTGGATAGTTTTCCCCCAAACCTTTCTAGTAGGGATACTCTCCCTGTACGGATAGATCCTAATCAAGGGAGGTTTTTCGAAGGGGGCTTGGTTTTACTTCTCCTTTAGTACAAATGTCAGAGTCTGGGGCTTATCAAAGGCAGAGCAATAGGGTATGTGCAGGACATGGGTCAGGACAAGCATCTAACACCCTTATCTTTGCTTACTTCTTTGACCGAGAACTGGGCCCACTTAATAGAAGTTTCCTTTTGCAGTTATCTGAAATTGAGGACTTGAGATTGGTAACAACTAGAGATTTTGAGCGAGTACTCTTAGACCCTCGAAATGGACTCCCGAATTCCAGAGTAATTTTTAGCTCTGGGATAATTGCAATGTTAGTTCTGGCCAAAGTCGATCATTTCAGGAAAAATGGGATTGATGTTTTCCCATTTGAGGAGCCAGTTTATGCTCAGATTGACTCCCATAGGAAAGATCTTCAGGACTTGGGTAGAGTGTTATCCAATAGTAGGGCGGCTGTAAATCTGAAAGATATTAAAATCTCGGTTGGTAGTTTTTCTGGGAAAAGAGTGATAAATATTGTGGGATATGAGGACCAAAGGGTCACCAAACCCAGAGGGGAAGTGTAGGTGGCCCAGTGGAGTTGGGCAGCTGGTACACTTAATGCTTCCAAAGAAAATATAAAACTCCCTATGCTGCAGAGGTAGCCCTTTAGCAAAAAGTTTGTCCTGGAACTTGGCAGGTGTAGGAAATCCCAACTCTAAGCTAAGTTCCCTAATGACATATGGTCCAAAGATAATTTGCCTTCAGGAAACAGAGTTGTGCAGACTTTAATTTTGAGAATTTGTTTGTCTTCTGTTGTGAAGCAAAACCTTCAGTAAAAGGTCATGCAAGTGGAGGCCTAGCTATCTTTCTCAGCTGCAGTATAAATATGAATCCTCTGGTTTTTCTCCATCAAATCTTTTTATGGGCATTAAACTCACTCAGGGTAAAGGGATACGGGGTCAGCACCCAACCCTTTTATTGGTAAATGTATATATTCCCCCCGGGAGGCCGTCTAACTCTCTGGTTGAATCTATTTTTTCTTTTGTGCATAAAATTAGTATCTCAGAAGAGTGCACATTGATATTGGTGGTGGGAGATTTTAACGCCAAAATTTCAAGCTGTTCTTCCCTGGCCTTTTGTAACCAGGAGTTGGAAGATGTATGGACCATCCCTGAAACATTGTTGCCCGGCCATATTAGATCAGATAGGCGAGGGTTGAGTTTTTCGGATTGTTTGAGAACTAATGATCTTGTTGTTTTAAATGGGAGATTCCCAGAGGACTCCCCAACCTCCCTTACTTTCCATGCTCCTCGGGGCAGTCACTAATTGACTATATGGTGGTATCCTATCAGCTCTTTGGTGCATGTACTCAGTTTAAGGTACTGAGGACAAACTTGGGTGACCACAGTATTTTATCAGTGGATGTCAACTTGGAACTCAAGACACTGGAGCTCTGAAATCTCAGAGAAGATAGTATTGTGTATAATAAAATACATGTGCGCACCTTTTGGTCCAATAAAAATCTTACCTGTTTAGGAAGGCTTGTTAAAAATGCAAGCTCTGGTCCCATACAAGAAAATCCCATTACTTGGTTTGAGAAGTATCTGGCCTTATTTAGATCATGTGGAAGGAAGAAACGAGCTGGCGGCATCAACCAACCGGTGGTTACATCGTGGGAGGTAAAGTTAAACCGGAAGCTAAATGCCCTAGTAAGGGATCAATTTAAGCAGTCTTCCTTGACTAGGCAAAGGGAAATCAACATATTGAAGCGGGTAAGAACAAAAATGAAAGCATCCGAACGTAGAGGGTTGGAGGATTCAAATTGGATTAAACTGAGAGAGGTTGCACATTCCGGTGACTCACGTAAATTTTGGACTCTAATACCCGAATACTGTAATAGTAGAATTAAGGCAGAAGCCATTTTAATATCAGATGCAGAGTGGACCCAATATATCTCAGTTATATGCATTAAACTCTAGGAACTGGCTCAATTTGGAGCTAACCACTGAGTCTTCCTTGGGGAATGCTTGCGGCCCCCCTTCCTGTAAGGAAATAGAGTGCTTCATTAAAGGGGCAAGGTACTCGGATGCGATGGGCCCGGACGATCTTCCGATAGCTATAATTAAACAAGATAGTTCCACATGGGCTCATTTCCTTTGTGCGATATTCTCCTACTGCTATGCACATGGGATTATTTCGTCCTCTTGGAGAGGAAGCATCGTGGTTCCGTTATATAAAAAGGGTCCCAAAACGTCCCCTGCCAGCTTTAGGCAGATCGCGTTACTGGATACGGCCGGAAAACTGTTTGCTAAGAGCATACTTCTCTATCTCCAGGACTGGGCTTTTGGTAATGACCTCGTCCCCTCAGAGCAAGCAGGGTTCCGTAAGCATAGCGGCCCTTTAGATAATATTACTGACCAGCAAACCTGGATCGAAAAATATCCAACAGGCAAGGGAATGGCCCTGTACACTGCCTTCATAGACTTCTCCATGGCTTTTGACCGGGGGACACTGTGGAGTGGACTGCAATGGGGATTCCCGTGCATTTGCTCAGATTGATCATTGCATTGTATTCCTCAACTTGGACTCCGGTCCTGATGGGAGGCAATCAGGGCCTGTCTAGTAAAGTGGAGACCCATAATGGGTTGAAGCAAGGGTGCTTATTAGCTCCTCTCCTTTTCTCTCTTTATTTAAATGACTTGCAGAGTAGGGTGGGGCATTGTAAAGGGGACTCACCGAAATTAGGAACAATGAAACTGAGCAGTCTACTTTATGCGGATGACTCCATCCTGTTGGACTTCACTCCGATAGATTTACAAAGGCGTCTTAATGACTTAGGCCACTACTCTGACGATCTTTTCTTAAAAATAAATACCTTAAAAAGTAAAATCATGGTTTCTAGGTCCTGGGGATGCAGAGTTAGGAAACTATGTATTGGTTTCTGGGGAAATATAAACTTGATGTGGTGAAGTTGTACCCGTATTTAGGAAGAATTTTAGCAAGCAAGTGTTCTAGCAGTGATCACATTGATCAGTGCAGAAATAAGGCAATATCTCAGGCCTCCGCAATTGATAGGCTTTATAAATGCAGCGGGCAAAGACATTTTGCACATGTTTTATCAGTTCACAAAATTAAAATCCCACCTGTACTGAGTTACGACTGCGAATCAGTAGATTAACAGCAGTGGGAATTTTATGAGAAGGTGAAGGGGCGCATTTGTTGCCAAATTTGTAATTTGAATCACACAGCCTCCATAGCGGCCAAGCGGCTCGAATTCGGGCTCCTCTCGACTCACGTGTTCGCCATGGCTGCATGCCTAAGGTGGGGTAATGCCTTACTGAATAGTGATGAGAACCCTATACCAGTAGCTCTAAGACAGGAAATATTTTCCTGCCTGAAGGGGAAAAGTGTTGTCTTCAGGAATTATGAGAAAGCCGTAGACTTGTTTGAAATTGGGCATAGTGGCGTAAGTTCTCTACCAAAACAAGTTTTGAAAACTCTAATCAAAATATTTTTTTGAAGTCTGTTGCAAAAGAGATACTGTATTGTGTTCAGGGCATTCCAGTAATGACACAATAGTGGGAGCAGTATATATAACCTCCTCAACCGTATGTTGTATGGAACCTTCCCCACAAAGTGCGTAGAACTATCCTGTTGCTAAGGTTGAATTTGCTCTCCTTGTAAATTAGAACAGGGGCATGGGAGGGATTAGCCAGGCAGGACAGACTTTGCCACCTGTGTGGAAACCGGATGCACGATTTAAATCAGGTCTTATTTGTCTGTCCCCTACTACAGCCATTACGATGTCGTTTCTTAAGACCACTGTTTGTAAAGTACAACATCGCTACGGCAGAGGAGGCCCGGAACTGTCTTTTGGCCCCTCCCTCCGAACCAGTATGTTTAAAAATTTTAGTCTTTTTAAACAATTCTTAAATATATTTTAGAGAAGGACTATTGTGTTGTGTTAGCTTTAGTATGTTGAACATGGTCCCCTTTAGGAAACATACCTTGCACATTATAAGTAGAATTTTAGGTACTTTGAATTGTACAGTTGAAGTTGTTCGAGTATTTAATGGCATAAAAGCCTTGGCACTGACTTAGTTAGCACTGTATTCTAAAGGATTTGTTCAATTGGTTTTATATTTGCGCACTTGCACTTTATACATCTTGTACTTTTATTATATGTGGAGTGTGTCTAATGCTGCTATGAATTTTGTACGGTACAATGAAACCTGTAACTGTTAGGTTCTTGTATGTATTTTATTTTGTTATTCAGCCCTGGGTGATTTGGTATTTTGGAGTTTCCTTGTATATTTTTATGTGGAACTCTTTGGAGTTCCAAATCATAATAAACATTGAATTGATTGAGAGGAGTGTTGCACATTGATGTAACCTTTAAATTCTAGATTTACTTGCACAATAGCCAAAATGAGTTTTTCAGTTTTTGTCTTACTGCATCATGACTGAACTTTTTCAAAACATCCTGTGCTGCCTTGACTGTTACAAAGAAGTCTTTCCTTTAGTAGCAAAGCTGCTGTATCAGTGACTGCATTTCTGTATGCTGTAGATGCTTTCCAAATATGTTGGAGATCTTTTCTGCTTCAGGCAGCTCATAAGTTACTTACTCTCCATTTCGCGACCAGGTTTCTGCTTGATACACATCAGGCATGTCTACTTGTTTTGAAGTGGGAGAGAAAAGCACAGTCTGGCTGATGTGTGATATAGCCGTAGTACCAAGAAGTGTCTGTTTAGCTTTTCTCTGTTTCTGTAAAGCCTAGATGTGATCTGTTAAAGTGTATGAAGATTGTCCAGCATCTTCCCTTTTAGTATTAAATCTTTTTTATTGAAAGATTGAAGCACATGCAAGACAAATATACATGCAGATATAGCCATCACTTCTTTTAACAGTGCTGAATCCAAAAATCGAAGAGGACAAGCTAGGTCCGTCAGCGTTAAAGTAGGCTTATGCTACTGTAGGGATAGCCCTGTATATGCTGTAAATAACAAAAATAACTATACGAAAACCCCTAAACCCTACCCGACCCTTTCCCACCCACCACCCGTGTTCCAAGTCCACCACCTAAACTGTCTAAGCCATTCACAATCACTAGTCTTAAGTCATCTGTTCCGTATCAGAGAGGCGCAATAAGCGGAGGTAGCGAGGGCAAGTGACCTCCCGAAATTCAGAGGCCAACAAGGACAAGAAGGGCTGCCACAACTCGAGATACCTGTCTCCCTCCCCTGCCATAGTCCGCGTTAGCTTCTCCATACCAAGTACTTGCCATAAGCGGTGGAGCCAGCCATTGAATGTTGGGACTTGCTCGGTCCGCCAATGTGAGAGTATATTTTGTATGGCTGTGCCCAGCGCAATCGCTATCAAGCGGCCTCTGCGAGAGTACAATGGATAAGTTAAAGGATTTGGGAGACCCAGGAGGACGTAGGAGGGGAATCGTGGGATTTCTGTGTCAAAATGAGTATCTACTTCGTCCAGTACCTGTTTCCAATAGGCTTGGAGGTGAACGCAGTCCCAAAGTAGGTGTACCAATGTGCCCACATGTCCACAACCCCGCCAACATGTCGCTTCCCTAGTGTGGTCCATGGCATGGAGACGCTCAGGAGTATAGTACCAGTAGGCTGCTATCTTAGTGAGGGTGTCATTGAGACCCATGTGGTATGCGGAATGCCGTGCTCTATAGTATATGCCTCCCCACTCCTTATGGCTGAGTGTCCGGCCCAATTCCCTCTCCCATCGTGCCCTACCGGCGTTGTAAGTGTGAGCAAATCTGGCCTGTAACATCTTGTATAAATCGGAGATTAGTTTTTTGTCTGTCTTACGCGTAATAAGCCAGTGTTCATAGGGAAGGAGTTGTCGATCAGCCACAGGGCGGACTTGATCGTTGAGCGCCCAATGCCGCACTTGTATCTAAGTCTCTCCGACTCTAACATCCCATATTCTTGTGTAAATTGGGAGAAAGGGATAGCTCCTTCTGCTGTATACAAATGGTAGAGGAATCGACACCCGGAGGGTCGCCACCTCGCGAACGCCGTAGTGTCCATGCCCGGAGTGAAATCTGGGTTAGCCATCGGGGGAGTGAGTGGGGACGGGAAAGTGGTAAGTTCGTGTTTAATATTGGTTTGGTCTCATAGCTCCATGGGGACCCTTGTGATATGTGAAGCATATAAGTTAGGGGGCCTGTGTTTGCGAAGAAAGGGTACTTCCTGCAGAGGTCTGCCAGCCACCGCCTGGTCCTGGAATAACCAATGTTTCTCCGATTCCCATCTGCTCCATTCCACCAGTAGACGCAATTGTGCAGCTTGGAAGTAGAGCAGTAAATCGGGGAGTCAGAGTCCCCCCCCCCTTCTGGGGGAAGCATTGCCAACCTCTGCTTCAGACGCGGTTTCCGACCGTTCCATATGAACTGGGCCAATTCTGATTGTGTTTGCTGTACCAAGCCAGGAGGTGGCCTGAGAGTGATGGTACGAAACAGATATAAGATCTGTGGAAGAATCGTCATCTTGACTGCGGCTACTTTGCCCAGCCACGACAAAGGGTGATGTTTCCATCGCCCCAGTTCCCGCCGAATTTTCTGTCGCAGTAGGGTATAGTTAATGATCGCCGTTTCCGAAAGCGAGGGAGCCAACTGAATCCCCAAATATGGGATCGAGTCCGCTGCCCACTGGACAGGGAGCAAACTCTGCAAGTGTTCCCGAGTGGGTTTCTCCAGAGACAAGTCCAGGGCCACTGATTTGTCCATATTTACTTTGAACCCGGCAGTTCGTGCAAAGAGCTCCAGGTCCGCAAAGCATGCGGGCAGCGCCTCCCGCGGGTTAGCCAGCGAGATCAAGACGTCATCAGCGTAAAGACTGATCGTGTGGACGTAACCGCCGAATTTGATCCCCGAAACCAACGGGTTGAGTCTCAACCTCTGCGCCAGTGGCTCCATGTAGAGAGCGAAAAGGAGGGGCGACAAAGGGCACCCCTGCCTTGTTCCTCTCTCAATAGTGAACCGGGGAGATGTGTATCCATTGACTCGAACCGTGGCCATCGGAAACTTGAAGCAATTCAAGATGTACGTGCGAAACTTAACGCCCAATCCCACTCTTTCCAGGACTTGTTCTAGATAGGGCCAGTGGACCCTATCGAACGCCTTTTCGGCGTCGATAGTAAGCATCATATATTCTCCCTGTGTGCGTGTTGATTTTTCAATAAGGTGCAAAGCCCGTTTAGTGTTGTCGGAGGTTTGGCGTTCCGGAATAAAGCCCGCCTGATCCGGATCAACTAAGCCATTCATGTGAGGTGCGAGGCGGGCAGCTAAAATCCCGGTATATAATTTGAGATCTACATTAAGGAGGGAGATAGGGCGGTATGCCCCACATTGTGACCTGTCTTTCCCTGGTTTAGGGATGACTGCTATGGAAGCCTCTAAGAGGTCCCCTGGAATCGCACCGGGCTCCGCGAAGGAATTAAAAAGGCAAGTGAGGAGAGGAGCGACTTGGGTACAGAATGTCTTGTAGAAGGCCGCGGAGAAGCCATCTGGCCCAGGCGTCTTCGCTAGCTTGAGACGTGAGATGGCAGCGATAACTTCTTCTGGTCGAATAGCTCTGTCGAGATAGTCAGCTTGTTCCTTAGTGAGAGCTGATAGGGGGATGGAATCAAGGAAGGCCTCCCCAATGGAGTCCTCCAGTGGAGAGCTAGCATAGAGGTAGGCGTAAAAATCACGGAATGCACCAGCGATGTCGCTATCCTCCGAGACGCGACGACCGTCCTTCCGGAGAATCTCTTGTACGTTCTGCTGTTGTCGAGTCTCGCGCAACTTATGAGCAAGCAAGCGCCCGCACCGATCTCCTCCTGTATAATAAGCGTGTCTTAGCCGCAAGGCCGCAAACTCTGCCCTATCTTGGTCAATGGCTGCAAGTTGTTGACGCACAGCTTTAAGTTGCCTCCACACTCGAGGGGCTCCCGTTCTCTGGTGCATTTGCTCCAGTTCCCTAGTCTGTTGGGTGAGTTCTTCCCTCTTGTTCCTGCTCTCAACATTATCTGCGGCCGAGATAGCTATTAACTCCCCCCGTATGACTGCCTTCAGTGCTGCCCACTGCGTAGCAAGAGTGGTGTCAGTGTTACTGTTGTGAGAGAGATAGTCAACTATGACGTGCTGTATCCGTGTGACCACATCTTTGCGGTGCAGTAGTGTCTCTCTAAGACGCCATGTCCTAATGGGGCGACGGGTCGGTGGGAGGGAAAGAACAACTGTCACTGGGGCATGATCAGAGAGGGAGGCAACCCCCATCTCCACCTCTGTCGCTAGCTCATGTACAGGTGTCGATGCCAGCAGGTAATCCAGCCGGGCATATGTCTTGTGCGCATTAGAATAGTATGAGTACTCACGTTCTTGAGGGTGAAAACTACGCCACAGGTCCCTAAATCCTAAGTCATGTAGACGGGTCAGTCCTTCTGTGGAAAGGGCGCCTGCTTGATGTGTGCGTTGACATGATCTATCTAAGGTGTTGTTTAGAACTAGGTTTAGATCTCCCCCCAGGAGGATGTGGCGATCTGGTGTGCCGGAGGCCTCAGTAAGAGCCGAGTGAAAGAATCGCTCCTGGCCTTCATTGGGCGCATACACTGAACCAATAGTGAACGTGGTGTCTCCTATGGCAAATCTATAGGCCAGCAGCCTGCCCTTTATCTCAGCCTCTTTGTGGAGGACCCTTCTCTTAAACCGCTGAGCCACTAAAGTAGCAACCCCGGCTGTTTTAGTATTACCTGACGAAAAGTACTGAAGTGGGAATTTCCGGGACCGGAGGCGGTGGCAATCTTTCGACAAAAGGTGCGTCTCCTGCAGTAAACAGATATCTGCTTGGGTTTGTTCTAGACACAAAAGGACCGCTTTGCGCTTCACAGGGTTATTAAGACCTCTCACGTTTAAGGTGAGTACCTTAATCTCAGTAGCCGGCATTCACCCTGTTAAAATTACTAAGAGCCATGGGGGAGCGCTACGGCTGATACTATTAAGGAACAGGATGCGTTTACAGCCCAGAGAGCCCAGGTGATGTGGGCCTATGCTAGTCTTGCATAGGCCCACAGTGAAACCTCCCTCAGAACAACCCTCCCCCCAGAACAACCCCCCCCCCAAAAAAAAAACCCAAATCGAAAAAAAAAGAACAGAGACATTTTGTCCATCATCTGTAGGGGATTGGAAGAGTGGTAGATTGGGGTAGTCCGTCAAGATCTCAAAAGCCCCCCTCCCGCCAACGGCCCAGGGGAAAAACAAGCTAACAATTGGCCGTATAATATCATGAGGTTCAGCCAGGTTGGAACGAGGTCAGCTCCGTCGACACCGCCTCCAATGCGGCTTGCTGGCCCTTCATGATTTCTGCTGCTGGAGGCTTCCTCGTACGACGCCGTCATCCGTGTTGGCGCCACCGGGGCTTGGAGTCATCTAATTCCACTGTGTGGTTCGCCGTGTCGTTCTCCTCGGCAGGAGGGTCTATACCCAGTAAACGGCAGGCCTCCGACAGGGATCGTAGCTGATAGTTTATTGTCCAGTCTAAACACCAGGCGGAACGGGTGGCCCCAGCTGTAGGAGATGTTGCGTGTCTGTAAGTGAGCCGTGATAGGTTTAAAGGTTCTACGCTTCTGCAGGGTGAGTGCTGACAAATCCTGGTATAGGACCGGCGACTGTTCCCGAAATAGCAGTGGATGTAGCTGTCGCGCTTTTTGAGAATCTCTTCTTTAGTGCGGTAATCCTGCACACAGACCAGGATGTCCGGCGGTGGAGCCGAAGGGGCACGCGGGGGGCCCACTCTATGTGCCCTGTCTAGGCGGAGTTCCGTTTCCAGAGGCTTTCCTAAGATATGATTGAATAGCTCCCTCGTGTACCTGAAAAGGTCTTTCGTGTCATCTTCAAGTTTCACTCCACGGATCCTTATATTATGCCGTCGGGAACGGTTTTCCAGGTCCTCAAGATGGGTCTGGAGATCAACCTGCTGATCATGGATCCGAAGGACTTCCTGCTGCAGCGCCGCTATTTCAATATCCCTTCCGTCGCTTTTACCCTCCAGCTCGGCCACTCGCTCACCTATACCGTCCATGTCTCTGCGGACATCCTTTATTTCCTCTGTAAATTCCTTCTTTAGCGTGTGGATGTCCTCTCTTAGTGCGGTAAACAGTGACTCTAGGAAGGCCTTGGTAATCGGTTCCGTTCCTTCCTCCCGCTCCGGGATGGGCTGGGCCGCACCCGAGGCCATGCTGGTGGATTGTTGGCTCGTTTGGGCCTTGGCGAACAAATCTTTCAGAGTCTTATCTTTACGCCCTCTGGACGTAGACATTTCGCGCATCAGGCACCAAAGGGCTGTGAGTCGAGCGCAGACCTCCGGGAGGCAGGACCACCACTGCAGGGAGTGACAGGGCTAGTGTGACTGCCCGTTCCGCTGCGTGGTGCGTCAGTGGATAATTGGGGCCAATGAACGGTGGGGTCAAGTGAGCCAGATGTTGCGCTGCCGTTCCGGGTGTGGCACCACTGCACCCTCAGCTGTGTAGTCCCTCCAACAGGTTGGCACCCTCACCTCCGTCTCGGCCGACACCCGGATCCTCCGGCGGTTCACCGCCCCCCTCAGCAGGTGCTGGCACCTCACACTCTTATCCCGGCGCGGTACTCACAGAGTGGCACTGTGCAAGGCGCCCAGGATTCTTGACTATCCTCTCGGGATCTCTGGTGGCCGATCCGGCTTGGAAGAGGTGTCCACAGGCAAGCGTCTCAGCGCGGGGGGCTCCCCTGAGCTTCTGGGAGCCCCAGTCAGTCTCTTGTTCGTCTCCCGGGACCACCGCTCTGCCAATTGGCCTTGGCGCTGTCTGTTCCTGCCCCGACCGGGCTTTTAGCTTCCCCCACTCACACCAAGGCCAAACGTGTGTCCAAGCCGCTCCACACCGCACCGACACCTCAAAGGCAGATCATGCGCTTCCACGCCCAGGCGAGCACCACGCAGCAGTCGACAATCCTGTAACTTCTCACCTCCCGGTGCCCCGCCGGGGCTCCCAACTGTTGCAAGGGTCGGTTTCCCCCTTCGAGGGGAGTCTTCAGCCCTCTATTGATTCCCCCCGGCAGAGGCCTGCAGGGGCGGACCACTCAGAGGGCCCACGGTGCACCGAGATCAGGCCGTTATTCACTCCACTTATCCCCAGAGTCCCCAGTAGCAGCCCTGGTCAGCTCCTCCTTACTTGGGCGGTGTGTCTCGCTTCTCCGCTCTGCCCCGGTGAGGCTCACAAGGTCCGTCCCCGGGCGGGCTCGCTTCACCCCAGGACCAGGCCGGAATGCGTGCAATCAGTTACCGGTTGTTACTGCTGGTGTTCCGCCCGCCGGGTCCGCTCTCCAGCCTCCACCTTCTCCGGCGCCTCCCGGGCACGCTATCTCTCTAGGCCAATCCGGGGAGCAGGCCCAAGCTGGGGTGCGAACGTCCCCTCTCTGCGCACCCCAAGCGCGGTGGTCCGATGGTCGTCGGATTCGCTACCTGCCGCCCCCCGGTGGCTCCCCAGAGAATGCAGGGATACCGCTGGGCTCACTCAGCCACTCCGGCACTGTAGGTCGCCAGGGTCTCCGTGGGGTCATCACCCGCGTCCTTGCGGGCCCGCTCTTCAAAATGGCGGAGCGGGGCACCCGGCATCCTCTCGTCTCCCAGCCGGACCTCCGTCGGAGCGGCCCCGCAGCTCCTCCACCTGGAAACACTCGCCCGATGAGCCGGGGTCCCCGATGCCAGTCACCGCTTCAACCAGTCCGTCCGGGGACCGCTTCGCCGCCGTCCAGGCCGCTCACCGCTCCGTCTGCAGTCACAGGCCTCACGACAGGGCCCCGCCCACGGGTCCCACCGCTAGGGCTCCGCTAATCCGTCCGGGAGATCGGCACTCCCAGGCACCACCACTGCCCCGGCTGACCGCTTCGGCAGTGCCGGAACCGAACCGGCTCCACTACCCGGGCCGACAGAAGCTGTAACGGCCAGATAACCGGTGCTGTAGCAGGCCGTCGGCGGGAGCTTCGGATCAGTGCGTCTGCTCACGCCGCCATCTTGGCCACGCCCCCGCATCTTCCCTTTTAAGCCTCTGTCTACCCTAGACCTTCCTGCTTTTGGCACAATTATGAAAATAAACCTCCTCCAATCCGTGGCTTTATTATTCTTAACGTTATCTGTTTATGTGCTAATTAAGGAGGTGTAGTGAGGAATGGCTTTCTGCAGATATTTTGGACCCTTTCATACAAAGGCTTTGTAAATTGTTCACAACAGTTTGACCTGTTTCCTCTGCTAGACTGATGGGGCAGATTTTAGGTCACACCTACTACACAGCGCATGTGCTACCTGTTGTGAGGCATATTGTGACTTACCAAGAACATATAGGGGCTTGGAGCCTGCTGATTTGCTTACCACTGTTTGGCTTTCCATGTTACTCTCCTATTTCTGCTTATTAATCTCACAGCTTGTCAGTCTTGTATTTATCCCACCCATGGCGCATTGCCTATTTACAATCTTTGATTGGCTGGCATTGCTCTTTCCTCTGCTTGCTAGTCAAGGTCTACTTTTCCCTTTTGCGTGAAGCACTACATTAGTGTGTGGGCTTTTTCAAGCTTTCTCCTTCATTTGTCTTTCTACATGACTCAGAGTTGTTCCCTTACCCGGCTGCTTCTCCCTGCCCCATTAACTAGCCTGGGTGCTTCTCCCCATTGTTTCCCCCCACCCTGCCCTCTATGTGGCTTTCCCCTAACCCTATGCTGCTTTTAGTCACACCCTTCTCCCCCTATTACTTTCTCATCGCCTCCAGCATCCCCTCATTGCTTTTGCGTCTCCTTCTGTGGCTTAAGTGTTGCCACTCGCCCACCCTACCCGTGTTTCGCCATTAGTTTCCCATCTTCCCTTGTGTTACTTTGTGGTTCCCTCCACCCTTTCCTGTGTTACTTCTACTCCCCGCCCGCTCTAAAAAATTTTTTTTTTTTTTTAAAAAAAAGCTTTTGCGCTTTTTCTTTTCTTTTTAGTTACCAATCAAACTCAGTTCGGTAACTGAAAAGAAAAAATAAGTGCCTACGTCATTTTGTAGACGTATGGTGTGTGCGGCTACAAAAAGACGTGTTTTTAACTTTAGCCACACTGCACAGCATCGCGTATGCTCTGCAGCGTGGCTAAAAACCATTGGCAAAGCCAGTAGGTGACAAAGGTGCAACCTATTGGTTTTGAGAATGGTTGTTTCAAAGCAAGATTGATATGGTCACATTTCCTCAGGATCCAGCAGTCAGTTGTAGCTCGATTCTGTAGTCCCTGTAGGAAGGGTTGTAGACAAACCATTGATTGCTTTCAGGCTGTATTCCATTTGTTTGTTTCTGAAAAATGTTGTTGGATAACTTCAAAAGCGAAGAAAAAGACAGACTCCTCTTGACAATGTAAAACCCGCTCTTTACTGTCGCGGCAGGGAGAGTGATAGTCTTTACAAAAGTAAATAGCCGGTTTCAATTTGCTGCTTCACAGGCATCTTTTTTTATACACAGTTAGACAATGCTTGTTAAAGTTCAAACAATGAATTACTAGGCTGTAACACATTGGTGATTGAACAACATGAAGTCACCTGTGACCCTAAACTGTAGCCTAATTCTCTACACATCTTTTGTTGCAATTCTAACAATGCTTAACAAAGTATTCTTCTTTTGAATGCATGTATATTTGGGTTGAATGCATGCGTATTGGTTTGTGTGCTTTATCATTGTACTCCTAAGACCTCTTGTTCTTGACTAATTCAGTCTCCTGCTCCTATTGTCTAATCCTTTTCCAATCTATTCAAAACACAGAATACGTGCTTGTGTGCTAAGGCCATAAATTCCTTTAAGCTTGCTAAACACTAGTTTTCCTTTAACTACGACCTTACGGGCCATGCACTCTATTCTCAAATAAACTCTTCACCTCTTTCTCATCAGCACGAGTTTTTAGCCTGCACTGCTCTTTCACCACGTATATGATGTTTGCTGTTGCGCCAAGTTTTCATATTTCATTTTCTCCATGAAAAGTGAGTTTTCGGAATGCCGTCTTGAATTCCCGTTGGCTCTGAGCATAGGCGTGATGTTGTATAGAATCCTTACTACTGATACATTAACTTAGTGATCATAGTTAGTTATTGCTGCCTGGCTTATAATAAGTAGCTGTTGGCATCAGAAAGCAGTTTTGTCTACTGTCATGTTTGACCCTTTGCTGGATAGAGTTTTACTTGAACCTGTATACATTTGCACCCTTCCCCAACCTGTTCACAAGTTGTTTTTACAGTTTGCCTTCATTACACTTCCCGTTTACATTTGTGTTCTAGTTCCCTTTGAGTTTAATAAAGACCACAACCTCTTGTCGGAGCTGCTATTGCTGCCTTCCTCCGAGACGAAGAATAGGCCTGCTTTTACTGAACACTTCGGTGCTTCCAATGACCTTAATGGTATAATGCACATTTTCCTTTCAATGCTAAACATTTCTGATAATATTATGTTGAATTGACCTTAATTTTTTAGAGTAGGTACAAAAGACAAATATAGATTCCTTCAAGCACATAGGGCCTCATTATGAGTTCCATTTTAATTCTGAATGGGCCGTTAACCCCAGTTACCGACACTGTTTGAATTGAGACAAAGGACTGTGGTGTTTTGTTTGTAGATTTCAGCTGCTGAAAGCAGCTGAATTCTCCAGATGAAATACCAGCTTAATAAAGATTTACCTGGAGAATCTGATCCAGTTACTTATTTGTCCTACTAATTTCTCAATAGTCTGCAGTTCATCTCAGAATCCCTGTTAGCACTGCACTGCCGGAGCTAACAGAACTCCCGCAATCGTGAACTCCCTAGGTACATATTGAACATAAACAATCTGGTGCATTTGTAAGGGAGGCCTATAGGTCACAATTACAAGTGGGTTGGATGGGAGTGAAGTGTTTACCACACCCAGCAAATACCATTACCCCAGCGTGAGGTATTTACTGGGTGTGATAAATACCTCTTGTTACTAGTTTTCCACTTGGTAATGAGGCATAACATTTTTGGAGGACCTTTCTCTGGGTACATTTCAGCAGTGTTGACGACCTGAACAATTTGGGGGGCGGCAGCAGGGTGTGATGTTATATATAGTGCAACTCTGAATTCTTATACCTGTGCAAACTACTGTTTGTACAGGATTCCAAATGTAACCTCTAGGTTGTAATCTGTACCGTAGTGATAAAGGAAAACTTTTTCTGACTATGCACCCTCAGGAGGACCATGATGCAATACAGGACAATGGTACTTGCTCAGCAGAGACTGAAGAGCACATACAGCAAGGCCACTATCACCTCCCACGCTTTCTGGAAGTTTGGCCTTCAACCGCTTCTCCAGGCAGGATCTGTAGCGCCCTCAAAGTCTTTGGGCAAGTAAGCAGTCTGACATTGCTCACAAAGAAGTCCAGCAAAAAACCCTACTGCTTTCCAAAATTCTGACCTGTGCCCGCAATACAATGGAAAACATTCTCCATCACCAATATTAGTCATAACCTGTGGTACCAATCCCACCCTACCTTGAGGGTACACCTGTCTCACCTGAACAGGTTTGCTTGGCTGCCAATAGGAGCAACTTTATGTACCCTTCATCGCCTCTGGTATCCACCCCATTAACATACTCGGCACCACTGGCAGGACCCTGTAATTTGAGATAACCCATCCTTTTACTGCATGGATACGTGTATGCACGCTACATGGGGTAGATGTTGCATGTACACTTGCTTCTTGTTTGTCGAGAGTGCATCTGGAGTGCCAGTGGTATTTTACGGCTGAGGCTGTAGTGGGTTACATTTTGTATTGGCATATTTTGGTGTGACCGTAAGCCGGAGGCTTGGATAGAGCATCACGACAGCAGATGTTTATTGCAGGGCCCTCCCATATCATTCCTGTGATTCTTTCAGTGGGTCAGATAGAGAAGAGTTGTTGCTGTGAAGTTCAGAGACAGAGGGTGTCTCTGAAACAGTGGAGTTTACTCCTGCCTTTTCGTGGCCTATTGTCTTTGGGTGAGGTCAGCCCGCACAGTATGAAAGGTTTTAAGTGGAGCAGCCTCATTTACCTTTGTGCTCTTGTTATGAGCTCCTCCTGAGAGGAGGCTCCAAGCTCCTCCCTACCTTCCTGCTTAGGCTAGTAAAAAAGGCCATGGCTGAACCAGTCTGTGAGGAAATGACAAAAGTGCAGAACTGACGAGACCCGGTCAAGGAAACTGAACTGCTGAATTGCACAAGAACTGTCTGTAACTTGAGTGTACAGAGGGGACTGAAACTTCCAGTGAGGCTGTTAACATTTTCTGACCGGAAGCCTGAGGATTCACATCTGTGGTGACTAGGAGATTCCTTTGAGCTCCAAGGTTAGGGTAATGAACACCAACTCCTCTTGCCAGGTTTGGGACCAGTAAGCTGAGGAAGAGTTGACTAACATGGCAGGAATGGCTGCCTGCAACCTAATTTGAGGGAGGGATCTAACGGACTGTGCGGGGGAATCATTGGAAGTGCCTATATATGAAAAGGATGCTGCTCAGACGTCTAGGCCGCTAGGAGCTCAGGTGAAGCAACACCACTACCTCAACACGGGTAGCCACCCAAGGTCAAGAGGCGCAGATGTATCTCCCCACTAGAGATGCATCGACACCTGTGGTTGAGGGTGTCATGGAATTGAACAGGAAGTGAATTCCATTTTGATCTAGTGCCAAGAATTACTGAAGCGCTAGAAAGAGCTCGAACATCAGATATGGTTGGGCACCCAAGAAAAGCTACAAATGCCAAGAGAAGTGCAAGATTGTCAGAGGTGACATTGCTGCGACTCCGATTGTGCACCTGTTTGTTTTGGAGGGGAGTTTGAGATTGAACCTGAAGAAGACCCAAGTGGGTAGATCCCCATGACCTCAAGCTCTGCGACCCCCCCCCCCCCAGTGCCCCTACATCTGATTTGTGCTGGCACTGCTATGATTTCCCTGAGGTTGTGGGTGCCAGCACTCCTTACATGAAGGTATCCGTTTTGCTGAGACAGAGCAGGTGCTGATCTGGCTCAGAAAACCTTAAGCAACAGGCCAGCTCCCCATGAAAGCAATGCATTTTGGCATTGCCTGCGCAGACAGTCTTATTAAAATCCCCAAGGACCAAAATGTATGCTCCTTAGACATATGTGAAGAGTGCACCTGGTTGGCAGGGGGAACGAGACAGTGAGCAACCTGCATGATTCACGCCTAATAGGCCCCACTAAGATTTTCCCCATAGGGCCGAAGACCAGTACATACTTCTATATGAGATTGTCCCCAGATCATGGAAAGTAAAGTTTCCGGTTAGTACTCCTAACAGAAGTCTTCTGAATTTTACATTCAGTATTTTACCATCTTAATCATAGTATTAAAGTACTTTTATTTTATTAAGCTCTAGTACTGACTGGAGCAAAAGTTATTGATTGTCTTGTGATGTAATTTGAGTGAGTTTTGAGTTGCTAACACCACATCTCCTACCTGAATAAGCTTTGGACTGCTAGACTTTGTTGTCCTGAGAGTCAAATGCAAAAGGGATGTTCTTGGTGATCAACTTTGAAACTAATAATGGGATTAAGCTCGGGGACACCAGTGGTAAGCTGCTCCGTTTTACACAATTTGAGCCCAGTAACCCCCAATTTCCCCGGGACTCCCTAAAAAGCTCCACATACATAAATATAAATGCCTCTAACCTCATAACGAGGTCTGTTTGCGTGTCAATTTTCACAATTTTTTTTATTCCCAGAAATGTTCGGTTTGCTTTTCGCCAATGAAATGTGTCCTGAGAAAAAACAGAACTGCTATTTTTGACGCTAAACGTGTAATCCCTATCACACTTTATCCTGTTTTGTGTTAATCTCTTAACTTGTAATGAGGGCTCAGGTTTCTTCTCTGCAAATGACGTTACTAAACTAGCTCGTGTCCTGCTTGTGAAATTGGAATCTTTCCAGTTTGAAGCGGAGTCTGTAGTTAGAGAAATAAATATGCTTATATTAGTTTTATTGGCATTTTGTATATGTGTGTGTGTGTGTGTGTGTATATATATATATATATATATATATACACATACATATACATACACACACATCCCCCCCCCCCCCCCCCCAAGTCTGGCCCTGACGGCAAGATGGCGGCCGTCGGAACCCGAGGCTGATGCCCGGCCGGGCGAGTGCGGCAGACAAGATTGGGGTTCCGCGCCCGGACTCGAGTTGGACAGAGCCGGAAGATAAGGTGCAGGCACAACCGCTTGTAGCCCGCGGAGGTCAGACGAAGCGGGAGGTGAGCGAGAATCGGAGCGGACCCCTCGCGACCCCCTCCCGCCCCACACCGGGATCAACAAGTGCGGTCGAGTAATGTGCCCCATATCCGCCCAACAAGAAGAGTAGCGATATTGAAGAATTCCAGCTGCTGCCCCCGTAAATAAGATAAGCGGGAAGTGAAACCGGAGCGTCCAGAAAAGTGTAAAGGTCAGGTACGCCTGGAGTCAAGATGGCGGCCGCCCTCGACCTCACACAAGCTCCGTGATCAGCGAGTGCCACAGCACTGGGTGAGTGGGGGCCCCAATAGCAGCATCTCGACCCCGCCAGCTCCTAGCGAGGGGCCAGATAAAGTGTTTAAAGTAAGCCAGAGCGCCCAGGAACTGATAGAGGACAGGCATGCCTGGAGTCAAGATGGAGGCCGTCCTCAAAGTGAAATGATTCCAGAGCTCAACTGGTGCCTCAACATTGAGCGAGAGGGACCCTAATAGCAGCGCCTCGGCCCCCTGGCTTTGAGTAAAGGCCAGACGAAGTGGGGGCGCGATGCGAGGGTGGGGCCCTCAAGAAGCAGGCCCGCTGGCTCCCTCCCTCCACTCCCCTCCTCCAGAGCGGAGAGGACGACAGTGCGCCGCATGGCGTGAAAACCGGCGTGATAACAAAACGGTCACGGAAAGGCTCCCCCTGGTGAGTGGCACAGATTAATACTGGGGAGCGGAAGCGGCCTCCAAAGGGTCACAATACATGCCTTGAGGACAGGAGTGCAAGATAAGATGAAGTGAAGCCCGATTGTGCACAGCAAAGAACCCGGCGAGGAAACGCCATTAGTCATAGATACCTGGCCTGGATGCCCCAGCAAGCAGTGGGGCCAGAGAACTCCTCGCATCTGCATTGCACAACAAACACCCCTCCCCCCGAACGACAGACTAAAATGGGAACCGGCTGATTTTAACTCCAAGGTCAGAATCCCTTGCCTGACCTCAAGATGGCTGCCACAGTGGTCCCTACCACGACAGTGGACATCAACCAGACCTCGAACACATCCCCCTTCCGGCCTACCCATCAGGATACTGAATCTGTGAACCTATCTCTGACCATGGAGACCTAGCTTTTGGCCGATGCCCGGTGGAGCTACTTGATAGCTAAAGAGGAGATGGGCGGTGGACTACCCCTCGGCCGTCACCTACCCAGCCGGACTTTGGGCAGACCTTACTGCGTCTCTCCGTTGTATTCTCCCTCCTACCCCTTTACTCCACCCCTTTACGCTCCATTTATCCCTCCTCTTTACTCTTTAATTGTTTTCCCGTTGAGACCTAGCTGTTTGGCTGATGCCCGGTGGAGCTACCTGATAGCTATAGAGGAGATGGGCTGTGGACTTCCCCTCGGCCGTCACCTACCCAGCCGGACTTTGGGCAGACTCTCCTTCTCTCCATCCTATCTACCTCCTACCCCTTTACCCTTCTAAACTCCATTTATTTTGTCTTCTACGCTCTTGAAACGTTTTCCTAGTAACGGATGTAACTTGTAACTGATGTAACTTTGTAATTTTGTGGAACCTTATGTAAAGCGCTCTGATACCTCCGGGTCTAGCCAGCGCTATATAAAACTCAAATAAATAAGTGTACTCTGACCACCTGCTCTCCCACCTTGCCAGCAGAGAAGACTGTTAATCTTCTAAAAAATTAACAGTTAATTAAGTGGCATTATAGAAACCCCTGTAAGAGGCTGGCTTGGTATATGGTGCTCACTTATGTAAGTGTAGCACCCTGCACTAATCCAGACAACACTTATGGTGATTTTAGTGGTCTTAGACAACCTTTGAAAGCTCTCTAAGTGGTAGCTGTGGAGAGCAGCCTTCAGGCTTAGTCCAGAAGGAGTGTAAAGCAGCTTGTTTTACCAGAACATAATCTTATTGGTATAGATTAAGTGAAAAAGAAACACACAATGTATTTATAAAACTATGTATTTATTATAAGACACTCGCTAACACATAGATATCTCCTACCTGGAGGTATAAACACAATGTACACAATACTTTGCAAATGGAACAGGTAAGTAGCCCAAACACAGTGGTTGCCAGGGGTAGACCAAGCCATATACTAAAATAGTGGGATACGAACCAAGACTCAAGTCAAGACTGTACCCAGAAGACGTAGAAGTGCTGGGGACCCAAGGGACCACCCGAGATAAGTGCCCAGGAACCCCACAGAGGCCATGTGCAGAGTGGAAACACGACAGCGTGCTCAATTCAAGTCAATGGGTAAGCAGTGATGGCAATTTTAAAGAAGGACCCTTCCCAGTGGACCCTGAAGAAACCCTGTGGATGACCGGTTGGAGAGCCACCCCACTCGTGGTTACCCTAGGGTCCAGGATACCTACACCAGGGGAGCCAGGTGCATAGGAGCAAAGAGGAGTTGGAAACCCCCGTCGAACCCAATGGAGGACGTCGGGAAGATGCCGCTGACGAAGAAGCTGGAAGTGTCTGGTGGAACCCAAAGGTGAATTCAAGATGAGAAGTACATGCAAGCAGAGCGGACAGTCTGCCACTCAGGAGTGACCAGGAGGCATGGAAGACTAATGCCCACCGATGCCGGGTAATGCAGGAGAGTTGACGACCTTGGAGCTTTGTGGACCAGGCAACGCTGTGGAAGACCAGGAGCCGTTCACGAGCTGTCCCACGTCGGAAGTCAGGGGTTGGTGTTCGTCGGGAGCACCAACAAGCCTTGGCAACTGCAAACAATGTGGCAGCGAAAAAAGTGCAGTGTCGGGACCAGCAAGGTCCAAGGGACTCACCACAAGCAGGGGAGTCAGAGTAGGCCCTGAGTAATCAGGGGAGCCCACTGGAATCAAAGAAGACCCTTGAGAAGACTCACAGGCCGGAGGCACAGGAGTCGCAAGAGGACCTCTAGCAGCTCACCAAAGATGCATGCCCACGGTGCAAGTGATGTGGTGAGGACAACTATCTTGGCTGCAGGAGATGCTTGAGGTTGGAGCTTCTTGGAGCTGGAAGATCTGAGGAAGAGAGCCAACAAGCCTTTGCAATGGCAAGTGGACGCGGTGCACAGGGGTTCTGTTCCAGCGCTTCAGACGTGGGATACTGGCCTCAAACTTAGTGAGAAGACAGTGCAGGCCTCGAGGGAGTTGCAGAATCACCACCTGTGTTGCTGAGCCTTTCGGAGTCCGTGGAGCCTAGGATCAGCAGACCGGTCAGCTGCGGTGCCTGCAGATGCAGGGAAACGACTCCTTCACTTCAAGGGAGATTTCTTCAGATGTCTTGGATGTCCACAGGCCTTGTGAGGGTCCTGTATGGAGCACGGGCACAGACGTTGCAGCAGACCTGCAGGACGACAAGACCAGGAGCGGCAGGAGTCTTCCCAGTTGCAATCTCAGTGTCCAGAGCAAAGTCCAGCAGAGTCCAGAGTGTCCAGACGGTCGAAGATGAAGTGGTGTCTCATCTAAATCGTGTCCCATGACGAATCTAGGGACCCACCCACAGGTAAGCCCTTAAGTACCCTAAGGAAATGGTTGGGACGATTCAGGGGTCCCTTCTCAGAGGGGGGTCTGGACAGTAGGGAGGATACTCCCATGTCCTTTGCCCAGTTTTGCGCCAGAGCGGGAGCCAATGGCTCCCTGAACTGGTTTGAACTGGAGTATGCAAGGAGGGCCCCAAATGGGCCCTTCAGTCTCAGTGCCCTGGCAATGGCCCCAACCATGCCCCAATACACTAAACCCTGTCTGGGAGGTGCTCACACCTCCCTGTGACAGGATACCTATTGTTCTGCCTTTCCCTGGTCCAGCTTGGCTCAAGAGCAGGAGGGCAGAAACATGTCTCTGGTCGGCAGCAGCTGTAGCTTGCTGTCCGTTTTGGAAGACTGGTACCGGGGGCACTGAGGGCCTCCCGGAGGAGCTTTACAGTGCATGGAATCGTACCTCCCACACCATTTACGGTGTGGGGGTACGATTCCAACATGTTTGATACCAAACATGACAGAGTTCGTTACAGCCAGTTGAGATGGTCATCGCGTAATGACGTATGGCCACTCTATATGTCTTAATGGCTGATGCACTTACAACATGGGAGAATGGACTCCGTAGGTTGCAGGGGTGTCCTGCTCAGGCAGGGGCACACTCACGCTTAGAACCGAGTACCCTGCCTTCAGGATTGAAAGGCCCATAACTCCCCATCAACAATAGAGAAAGGAGTATCTTGTAGGTGAACACGACCCTTTGTTTGCTTTTCAGTGAGAAATATACAATCATGTGATTCTTGCGACTGCGGCCGAGTAGCTGGAAATGGTAGTAGTGTAGCAGGATTTAGTGTCAAACATCTTTTCAATGTGATATGAGGGGCCAAAAGTGTCCATTCATATCCTATCAAGCGAGCACTAGTCAAATGCTGTGTTTTCGTTTGATTTAGCAAGGCATTAACTGAATGGGGTACTAACACAAGCAGTTTGTGTGACAAAACTATTCCTTCACTCTGACGTATAGATACAGCCGTTGCTGCCACCGCTCGGAAACATCCAGCCAGCGCGCGAGCGACTGGGTCAAGGACAGCTGAGAAGTATGCACAAGGACGTTGTTTATCACCGTGTATCTGTGTTAACACCGAGAGAGCACAACCTTCCCTCTCGTGTACATAGAGCGTGAAAGTCATAGTGTAGTCTGGAGTTCTTAATACTGGTGCAGAGCAAAGAGCTTGGCGTAACTGTTGGAAGGCACTCTGACATTCAGCAGTCCATGGGAGGGGCATCGGAGTGTCTTTAGTCAAAAGAGCCAACAAAGGTTTAATAATGTGCGAAAAACTGGGGATCCACTGCCTACAAAAAGAAGTGAGGCCAATCAATACACGGACATCCTTCTGAGTACGGGGCACAGGAGTATCTAAAATGGTCTGAATGCGATCTGGTGTGAGTGCACGTCCCTCCTTAGACAGGAGGTGACCTAAATAGGTAACCTGCTGTCTACAATATTGCAATTTCTTTCGCGAGACTTTGTGATTGTGATGCAAGAAACGATAGCAGTAACAATGTACCTTCTTCACATTGCTCAGGAGTGTCAGCAGCTAATAGAATGTCATCAACATATTGGATAAGGGCCACCCCTTTTGGTACAGGAAAGGAATCAAGCTGTCTTTTTAATGCCTGACTGTAAATGCTAGGACTCTCTGTATAGCCCTGTGGAGCTCTGCAGAACCGGAAGGATCTATTTTTCAATGTGAATCCAAACAGATAACGGCTTTCAGGGTGAATGGGAATTGAGAAAAATGCGTTTTTCAAGTCGATCACCAAAAATGTAGTGGCAGTGGGAGGGACCATAGTGAGAAGGGTTGTAATATCAGAAACTACCGGATATTGGGGCACTACAATTTTATTAACCTCCCGCAAATCAATAATGAATCTGTAAATTTTAGTGTCAGTGTCTTTTTCAAAATAGGAAGGATAGGGCTATTGCAAGTATTATAGGGGACTTCTTCCACTACCCCCACTTTGATCAAATCCTGGACAATGTTTGCTAATGCTTCTTCACCTTCTCAGGATATTTTGTATTGGGGCAGTCGAGGCAATGAAACACCTTCCCTTACTTGGATTTGCACTGGTGGAATAACCATTTGACCCACATCAGTATCTGATCTAGCCCACAAGGTACAAGGTAGGGACGCCAGAGCGGCATCCTCATTGATAAGACAGGATCTCTCAACCATTGGATACTTGTCATTCAAAATAACACGCACACCTTCTGGAGAACAACGTATTGTAGCACGAAAATAATTAAGCTTATCGATACCCACAATGTTGTCCGGCGTGTTAGGGGAAAGCAAAAATGGACATGCTGCAGTGAATTTGTCAAGTCCGAATTCAAGTGGCTGTGAAAGCGGGCTAGGTGTAGGTGTTCCATCGAATCCTATCGATATCATTGCGTCGGACAGGGGAGCCCTAGGAACCAATCTTTTAGACAGAGCACTACGGGTAGCCCCTGTATCAACCAGAAACCGATCAGTAGATCCCAAGACATTTGCGTCAACCTAAGGACCCATTTGATCTACTGACACCTCAACCGGTCCCTTTCCCCATCCTAGGCATCCCTATGCATAATCGGAATCTGCAAGTGCATCAGCAGAATAATCAGACATTTGGTATTGATTTAGTCTATCAAAGGTATTAGAATAATTTGGTCCTTGTTCAACTGCCTCAAACCTGGGACGAGCTCCTGCACCTCCCCTGTTTCCTGAATTCCCTGGGCGTCCTCTCATACTTCCCCTTCCCCGCTGGTACTGCTGACCTCGCAAAAGAGGGCACTCGGAACGTCAATGCCCAGTCTCTTTACAATAGGCACACTGATCAGGAGACAAATTTGCTCGAGAAAGAGGGAGCGCTCCGGGTGTATACATTGCACGTCCGCCTCTTCCACCTCCCCTAAATGGTGGACCATATACTTGAGCCATCATAATTTTTGTCTTTAATTCTTTAACCTTCTTATCCTCCCTGCCTTTCACTTCCTGTTCCTGTCGCTCATAATATTGGGCCATGGTCAAAAGGGAAACTGGGGAAGACGTGGTCCAAGAACTCTCACTGGCCTTAAGGCGACTAGCTATTTCCGGTAACATATTGGCGACAAATTTGTCGACAAACAAATGCTTATCCGTATCATCGGCCTATGACTGGCCGCTAAAATCATGGCATGTCTCCTCAAATCTTGAAAAGAAATCAGAAACTGACTCATCCTTTTTCTGTTTACAGGACGCTAACGTAGTCCAATCTATTTTCTTAGGGGGTATGAGAGTCTTCAACTTAGTCACAATAGCTTTAGGAAGATCTAATATCTCCTTCTGAGGTTTCTGCGCAGGCTCCCTGTCTGCATCTATTTCTTCTAAATGTTCCCAGGTATCACCAAATGCCACATTGTCATCTATTTTACGTATTGTTCTCCACATATCGGGGGCAAAATAAGCCCGAAGAACATATCAATATCTGGCAAGGTCATAGTGCAGGAGCTGATGGCTCCTTCCACCTCCTCATAGAAGGCGGCAGGATTTTCCCGGGGGTCGGGCAAAGCAGCCTTAAGGGCCATAACATCTGCTCTACTCCAGGGAGTATAGACCCAATTATATATAAAATATCCCTTTGCATCATCGGAAGTCTTCTCATTTGTTCCCGCACCCTTCGGGGGAACATACAGGGGTGCAGCTTCACGCATTGGTCTCATAGCAGACTCACTACTGCTGGGATCATTCGCATCCACTGGAATATCCGTCTTCTCTGTCTGAGATTCTGTTGTCTCAACGCCTGCTTGCTGCTTTTTAGCTAATTCTTTTTCCTTTTGCATTTGTAATGTATCATCCCGTAATTTAACCGCTCGTCTAATTGTGTCAGATCTGTTTTTGACAGGGTAAGTCCCATCTCTTAACTGCCTATAATCTGTCTTCAAATCATTTGGGCCTGATTCGTCAGAAATATGTTGCCAATTATATAATATTTCCCAACAGAACTTTTCTAAAAAATATAACTGTTTTGCGTCTTCCCAAGCCTGAACTGTAGTTGTGAGGATCGTCGCTGTAGTTTTCCGACGAGATTCCTCTCTAGCACTGCCCTTCAATTTATCTTTATCTGCGCTAGACAGAGTAGAGCGAGTCTGTCGCATGGATCGCTGATCTTTGTCCTTATCTGATGAGGAGATTTCCTCATCAGAAGCACCTCCCTCAGGGGCACTCGGATCAGGAGATTTATACGGGGGTGGGGGTCGCTCTAATAAAATAGTCATCATGAGGCTTATTAAGTAGTGGATAGACAGGACGTCTAATAGGGTACTGGCCATTTACCTGCAATCGACGTTCTCTCTCTACCTTTTCTATCCCTTCCTGCATCTCCTTATCTCTTAATTCAACACATTTCTGATACATCGTTTCCTGCTGTTCTTTCTGTGCTATAGCTTCCGCTTTCTTCGCTCTCTCTCGCACTTCCTTATCCCACATACGCAAAATGTCAAACCTATCCTGCCTACTCTTCCTTTTGAACAAACACTGTTCCACATACTGAACCTTCTTAAAATCAAATGACCCATTCACTGGCCACTGTAAATCGGATTCCTTCTTTGTGTATTTGTGCCACAATGAGCCATACATTATGGGACAAATACCATATTTTATATACATATCTCTATTCGGCGTCCCTTCTGGAGGGGCCGGCTGACTTTGTTCCAAAACACTTCTGGTACTGCCGCAGCAGCACCACTTACGAAGTGTACTAATAACAGGCATGTTTTTACAAGTATATGTAAAATATTACTTATCCAAAAAGTTTCAAAAGGAGAAAACTCCCCACATTACCTGCCTTCAGTCTTTGCAAAGAATGAATACCAAAACCAAACCAAACAAACAAGAGTGCCGCATCAGCGACCTTACCAAACAGAAGTCTTCAACTCCCACCTGTCGATCTCTGGTCGACCTAATGGTTACTGCAAAATTCGCCAAAGAAGCCCCAGTCAAGACCGGCCACCACCCGGAGGGTCAAGTCAAGAAAACCGGAAAGTTCACGTTGGCTGCAAAGACAAGTCTTCTCATGCAGTGCGCGTCCTCAGTGATAATTTCGATCTTCCGCCAAGACCACTCCTTCAGACGGCCGCGTCTCCGATGGGGCCCCACGTGCTGGGCGCCAACTGTGGAAATGTACCCCCGTGAGGGCACACTGGTGCAGGGTCACCCTCTCGTCCACGGGTCCGAAGACTAACAAAAGAGAGATCGGCACTGGAGTGAAGTAAAACAAACCAAGTTTATTAAATGCTCATGAGCAGGACTGCGTCCAAACAACACCCTCAAGTGTTGTGGGAGGAAGTACACTGAATTCACAAACCATCGTCCTTATATACAATTTTGTTGCAATGCAAGCATATGGACAGAAATGGAAAGAGCGAGTTTAGACACAGAAAATAGCTATCAGCAAACAAGGGCAGATGGATGGCCACTTGGTCAGCAAATAAGAAAGGGGAGCAGGAATGTTTATGGCAGCAGTAAACGGTCAATAGATAGCCTCTAAGACCAGGTGCACTGGCAGCTACAAAACCCCCAGCACGTACATTGCTTAGCCATGTCGAAAGAGGTCAACTAAAGTTGATGACACAAGCAGGGTGAAAAGGCGAACAGCAGAGGACGAAAGAATTACGAAGGAAGCGAAATGGACACCACAGCCAAAAATGGCTGTCGCTTATGCTAACGTAAAATATTACACGTTTCCACAGGAGGGTCCAGAGTAGACCAAGGAGGTCTAGATCCTCCTCTAGAGAATCCAATGCTTCAGGCACTTCCATAGGGACCTCCATATCTAGTAAGAGGGACAACTCTTTGGAAAGGGAATACCAAATGCTCAAACTCGAGAAAGTCAGACTTCAGCTTAGGAGAGACCAGTTGGCTCTTGACAAAGAGTCCCTGGAAGTACTGAAGACTAGGAAGAGATTGGGATTAGAGTCCCATGGTGGTAGCAACAGTGTCCCTAGAATCAGAACACTCTTTTGACAATAAGAACCTGAGATTAATAGTCCCTCCTTACCAGGAGGGGGATGATATCCATAAATGGATCACTGCTTTGGAGAGGTCCTGCAAAGTTCAGAGGGTCCCTTAAGAGCAGTGGGCAGCTGTCTTGTGGCTCGCCTTTGCTAACTAAGGTAGAGCTAAGCTCCTCGCTTTTAAAGAAGAGGATTCTGACAACTACTTAGTACTGAAGAGTGCTCTCATAGATGGGTTTAGCTTAACCACTGAACAGTATAGGATTAAGTTCAGGGACACCCAGAAGGCACACACCCAGGACTAGGTAGATTTTGTAGACAGTGCTATTAAAGCTCTGGAAGGCTGGCTTCATGGAAGCAAGATACAGGACTATGAAGGATTGTACAATTTGATCATGAGGGAGCACATCCTTAACTGCCAGAACCAGCTTTTACATCGGTACCTGGTGGACTCTGATCTGAGCTCTCCCCAAGAATTGGGAAAGAAGGCAGCCAAATGGGTTCGCACCATGATTAAGCAGAAAAACCATGGGAATGGAGGTGACCAGAAGAAGCAAGATTCTTCTAAAGCCCAGGATAAGGGTGGGGACAAAAGTAAAGATAAAAAGAGTCTTCACAAGGGCCCCGAAAACCTGCATCTGGGGGTGAGTCCCAAAATTCCAAGAAAGGCGAAAAGAAACCTTGGTGCTACCTTTGTAAGGTGAAGACCCATTGAACAAGGGATGCTGATTGTCCACAGGCCAAGGAAACTACTACTACCACTGCCCCCAAGGCGCCTGCTCCCTCTAACACAAGTACAAGTGGTAGTACAGCAAACAAGGGATTAGTGAGGTTAACCTTGGGTTCTGAGATGAGTTCTGACTTAGTCAGAACTCCAGCTCGGGCTGTTTTAGTCTGTGATGGTGGCATAGATCTTGCCACCTTATTAGACAGTCCCACTAACTTCGGCAAGTACAGACATCAGCCTTTGATTAATGGAAAAGAAGCAATGGCTTACAGGGATACAGGGGCCAGTGTCACTATGGTGACAGAGAAGATTGTGTCCCCTGACCAGATCATACTTGGACAAATGTACCAAGTTACCAACGCTAGCAATGTCAGGACTGACCATTCCTTGGCCGTTGGGAACCTTAGCTGGGGAGGGGTAACTGGACCTTAGGTTTTGGTATCTCCAGACCTACCTGTAGATTATTTGTTGGGCAATGATCTAGAAACTCCAGCCTGAGCTGAAGTGGAGTTCAGGACTCATGCAGAGATGATGGGCATCTCTGCCAGTGTGTTTGCTGTCACCAGCGCTAAGGCCAAACAGCTCACAACTGACAAAGCACTGGATTCTGACAAAATGGACCAGGTGCTTGCCAAGAGAAGGAGCAGTAAGTGTAAGGAATTGCCCTCCTCACAAACACCCAGTGAGGATCAGGTTCCCGAGGTAGATGATCTCAGCCGCTGTGAAGGAACTGTCCCAGAAGAGTTTGGGCCTGACCAGGCAGAGTCTTTGGGGACAGGGGGCCCTTACAGGGCAGACTTGAGTTTGGAGCAGCAGTGCTGCCCCTCTCTTGAACCCCTCAGACAGCAAGCTGCTGCTGAGGAAGCTGGGAATATCAGTGGGTCCCATAGGATCTATTGGGAAGATGGGCTCTTGTACTCTGAGGGTGAAGACCCCAAGCCTGGTGCCACCAGGAGGTTGGTGATACCCCAGAAGAGGAGAGGTTTCCTCCTCTCCCTGGCACATGATATTCCTCTTGCAGGACACTTAGGACAAAGCAAAACTTGCGACAAGCTTGTCCCTCACTTTCACTGGCCCCACATGTCTGAAGACTCTAAGGAGTTTTGTCGCTCCTGTGCCACTTGCCAAGCCAGTGGTAAATCAGGTGGCACCACAAAGGCCCCCTTAATTCCACTTCCAGTGGTTTGGGTCCCCTTTTAAAGGGTAAGGATTGACATTGTTGGCCCCTTGAACCCTCCAACTGCTTCTGTGCACAGTTATATACTAGTGGTGGTGGACCATGCCTTTAGGTATCCAGAAGCAATTCCCCTTAGAACCTCTACAGCTCCTGTAGTGGCCAGGGCCCTCCTGGGAATCTTTTCCAGAGTGGGCTTCCCTAAGGAGATTTTAACAGACAGAGGTACAAACTTCATGTCTAGTTATATCACTGCCACATGGAAAGTGTGTGGAGTAAACTACACGTTTACCACACCATACCATCCACAGTGCAATGGGCTTGTTGAAAGGTTCACCAAGACCCTCAAGGGTATGATCATGGGACTCCCATAGAACCTTAGGTGAAAATGGGATGTCTTACTACCATGCCTTCTCTTTGCCTACAGAGAGGTTCCTTTGAAGGGGGTTGGCTACAGCCCATTTGAACTTCTGTTTGGACATCAAGTTAGGGGTCCATTGTGTCTAGTGAAGGAAGGTTGGGATCAACTTCTCAAACCTCCTAAACAGGACATTGTGGACTATGTCCTTGGCCTGCGTTCTCGCATGGCTGAGTACATGAAGGCCAGCAAAAACCTGGAGGCCAGCCAATAACTTCAAAAAGCTTGGCTCACACATGCTCTGAAAGGCTCAGCAACACAGGTGGTGGTTCTTCACATCCTTCGAGGCCTGCCCTGTCCTCTCACCAAGTTTGAGGCCAGTATCCCTTGTCGGAGCCGCAGGAACCGAACCCCTGTGCACTGCGTCGACTTGCAGTTGCAAAGGCTTGTTGGCTTCCTTCCACCAAGATCTTTGTGCTCCAAGTAGCCCCACCCTCAAGCATCTCCAGTGAGCAAGATCTTCGCCCTCACTGCATTACTTGCACTGTGGGCCTACATCCTTGGTGAGGTGCTCGAGGTCCTCTTGCGACTCCAGTGGGTCCTCTTGAGGGTCATCTTTGAATTCTTTGGACTCCCCTGATTGCTCGGGCCTGCCCTGACTCCCCTGCTTGTGGTGAGTCACCTGGCCCTTGCTGGTCCCGACACTGCACCTTCTTCGCTTTCCATGTTTGCAGTTGCAAAGGCTTATTGGTGCTCCCGACGGACACCGGACCCTCAACTCTCGACATCCGACGGGGACAGCTCGCGAACGGCTCCTGGTCTTCCACAGCATCGCCTGGTCCTCACGGCTGCAGCTCCAAGGTCACCATCATCTCTCATGCAGCACTCGACATCGGTGGGCATTCGTCTTCCGTGCCTCCTGGTCACTACTGAGTGGCATAGACTCCGTCCCCTCTGCTTGCAGGTACTTCTCAACTTGAATCCACCTTTGGGTTCCACCGGACACTTTCACCTTCCCCAGCAGCAGCATCTTCCTGAAGTCCTCCATTGGGTTCGACGGCGGTTTCCGACGCCACTTCACACCTATGCACCCGGCTTCCCTGGTGTAGGTATACTGGTTCCTAGAGTATCCACGGGTGGGGTGGCTCCAACCTTCTGTCTTCCACAGGGGTTCTTCAGGGTCCACTGGGAAGGGTCCTTCTTTAAAATTACAACCGTGACTTACCCATTGACTTGCATTGATCCCGCAGTCGTGTTCCCACTCTGCACACGGCCTCCGTGGGGCTCCTGGTTATTTACCTTGGCTGGTTCCTTGTATCCCCGGCACTTCTATGTCTTCTGGGTATAGTCTTGACTCGAGTCGTGGTTTGCATACCACTATTTTAGTATATGGTTTGGTCTCCCCCTGGTGACCAATGTGTATTTCATGCTACTTACCTGTTTCTATGGAAAAGTATTGTGTGCATTGTGTATATCTCCGGCTAGGAGATATCTGTATGTATTAGTGAGTGTCTTATAATAAATACACATTTTTATAAATACACTGTTTCTTTTTCACTTAATCTATACCTATAAGATCATGTTCTGGTGAAACAAGCTGCTTTACACTCCTTCTGGACTAAGCCTGAAGGCTGCTCTCCATAGCTACCACTTAGAGAGCTTTCTAAGGTTGTCTAAGACCACTAAAATCACCATAAGGGTTGTCTGGATTGCTGGAAGTTCCCCACTTTCATAAGTGTACACGATATACCAAGCCAGCTTCTCACAGTGGTTCAAAACCGATCTCTAAAAAGTCCAGAATAGACCTAGTCTCAAGTCTTTCAGACGCACAAGGGAGATGGATTATTGCAAAACTATTCAAAAACGATGACCAGTTCTTTGTGGTTAACGTCTGTGCCCCTACTAAAGACGAAGCCCTACTCTGGGACGAACTTTACACACAACTTAAAAAGTTGCCAGACTAAGCTACAATCATACTAGCCGGTGACCTCAATTTACCATTAGATCCTCTATTAGTTAGGAACTTACATTTCCCATTCCACCCAAATAAATCTTACAAAGCACTTAAACTGTGTGCAAAATTTAACCTGATTGACACCTGGAGAATCCCGAAACCCACGGAAAGGGACTACATTCTACTCTTATCTCCACAATTCCTACTCACCTATTGATTATATGCTAATTTCGGGTAACGCCTTGAGCAAAGTCGATCAAACCACAATCGAGCCTAGAGTGATATCCAATCATTCTTGCATTACCTTATGCATCACTGACCCCATCCCTACCAGAAAACAACCTCTCTGGCGGTTCAACGATGAGATCCTAACTAACCAAAACAATAAACAGCTTATTGTAGAATCTATCAAATTTCCGTAATGAGCATAAAGAAAATGAGTCATCTGACCTTAAAAGATGGGCGGCCTTAAAAGCTACAATAAGGGGTGTGATACTAAAAATAAGATATAAAAAATGAACAAAGAAGCTAATTCTAAACTCGGTGAATTAGAAAAAGAAATGTTAGATTTAGAGAAACACATCTCTAACAAAGATAATAGTATACTCAACAAAATTACGAATAAAAAATACAAATACAACAAGATTGTTAGTACTCGAGCGGGCATCTGGGTTAAAAAACAGATGTCCATCAGCCTTTGCGAATCAAACAAAGCTGGTAAAACTCTAGCATCCTATCTAAAGTTTAAGTTCCAAAAATACACCATTAATGCAATAAAAGACAAAGAAGGGAAGATTACCACTAACCCAGACAAAATAGCAGATCTATTCAAAGACTTCTACCAAAAACTATATGAGAATAATACTACTGTAGACCACTTAAATTGTAAAAAAACTTCTGGAAGGTGCTAAGCTTCCCTCACTAACAGAAGAAGTAAAACTGTCCATTAATGGCACTATCACTGAAGAAGAAATTTTAGATTCTATTAAAAAGCTTAAAATTGGCAAAGCCCCAGGCCCCGACGGCTATAATGCTAAATTCTTCAAGACATTCTCCTCCTCCTTAACCTTACCTCTCTTGAAACTATACACACACTTAGCAGTAACCGGACAAATTATAGAAACCCTGGCGGAAGCTATTATAACGGTATTGCCTAAAGATGGGAAAGACCCCCTTTTCCCAAAGATTTACAGACCAATTTCACGAATAAACCTGGACTGTAAGATCTATGCCGCGTATACAACACATATCTAAACTCATCCACCCCTCACAGGTAGGCTTTTTAAAACGCAGATTGTCTAGTGACAATACTAGACTACTATGTCATGCCATAGAGAAGGCCAAACTAATAAAATCCCCCACAGTAGCGATCACTTTAGACGCAGAAAAATCGCTTGATAAGGTTGATTGGAAATATCTACGCTTAGCACAAGACATTCAACCTAGGTGATAACCTTATCCGGATGATTATGGCTTTATATCACAAACCAAGTCTAGGGTAACCAAGATGGCCGACGGGTAAGGAGCTCCGGCCGGGAGCTCCCGGGCTAGGGATCACCTTTTTGGCGAAATATCCCTGAAAATGGCCCATCTCGACTCCATCACCCCTCGGGATCGGTTGGAAGCAACACCGCTATTCTCCAGTGCCGCTTAGCATCCGTCCCTGACTTTGGCAAAGCTAAGAGACGAGTGGAGAACCGCTACTACCGTATACCAGATGGGCGCCCTGCTGTGAGAGAGCAGCTTCGCCAAGGCGGCGCACTTAGGTCGTGTCCCACTGCACCGAGAGCGGTTTGAACCCTGCAGCTGGTTGGGGAGAGCGACGGATATCGGAGACTGGATATCCCCTGAAAAACAACCAGAACCGGTGGTTTTTGTCCGCGCTGGCTGAACCAGCCCCAACCCTTATACAGAATGGCGGTTGGGTCGCTGACGGCGTGCTTCCCCCGAATGATCGCGGAGATGAAGGCTGCTACTGATGGAGGTGAGCCGCGCGGCTGCCCTGGTGAGGCTCCCCCGTCAGAGTGAAGCGAGTAGTGAGATTTTGGATTAGTGCGACCGGCGGCGGTGAGAGACCGGGAGGAGTGGTGATTGCAGCGGGCAGCTTGTGAGGAGCCGCTCCAATATGATTCATGGCTGGAAACCGGAGCCTGCGGTGAGTACTGGCGGGCCCGCGATTTAGCCCTGGGCTGACCTCACTGCCCCCAAACAGTGGCCTGAGGAGAGAGGAGTCCCGGGGTGCGTACTGGGGCTGACGGCTGGGTGCGTCCAGGAATGGGGTCGTTCGTAGCTAAGATGGCCGCCTAAGATTGAGACCCCTTTTCCCGCCGATGCGTTAAGTGGCTGGGGATTTAGCGAGCGAGGAGAAAAAGACGCCCTGGAGAGCAGCTGCACATCGGTGCTGGTGGGGTAAGAAGACGGGCCTGGGACTAGGTTGTATTTTACACGCCTTTCACAGCGATCGGTCCCGAGATGCTGCCTGACTCCAAAATGGTGGCCACAATTTTCCCCCGTCCGATTGACGTCTGCACTCATCTTGCGGCAATACTTGCTTCACGTGTACTACGGAGAACTTAATCACTAGTACTTTCTTCATTGGTGGGCCTTCGATCTATTGGAACTGCTAAACTACTCACTCTGGTCCTCTTTTGCTGATCTGCTTCTTAACCCCCTTTTTCTACTCCCCTCCCCCTCCCTATATCCGCTACTGGGGACTTGTTCATCTATGTTTACTATCCAACTGTAACTAATGTAACTATGCATAAACTGTCACTCTTGTTATGTCTGACCGTTGAGACCTGAGCAATTGTGGCTGATGCCCGGTGGAGCTGCTTGACAGCTATAGAGGAGATTGTCCTTGGTTCACCCCCTAGGCCTTCACCTACCCAGCCGGACATTGGCACAGTTCTTCCTTGTCTTCTCGCTGTGTCTCCTTCCTCCCCCTCCCTCGGACGAATCACTGTAACATTGTTTTTATTTCCATGTGTCTTACTATGATCTTGTAACGGATGTAATTTGTAACTTGTAACTTAATTATCCTCATGTAAAGCGCTCTGATACCTCCGGGTCTAGCCAGCGCTATATAAAACTCTTCAAATTAAAATAAATAAATAAATAAAAAGAGCTGGAGGCGGCATCTCCACCTCACTTGATCTAAAACAAGGCACCAGGCAAGGTTGCCCCCTCTCACCACCACTATTTCTCTTAGCCCTCAAACCCTTTCTCCAACATTTAAGAGAGGATCAAGACATCTCCGGTATTACATTCGGCAATAACACAATCAAAATTGCCCCATATGCAGATGTTATATTGATCATTACCAAAAAGCCCCCTCGGCCATACCGGCTTTAATGTCTTCAATCCAACAATTCTCTGAAGTCTCAGGTTATTGTCTTAATAAAGATAAATCTGAGGTTAAGCTTCTTAATCATGGTAGCAAAGACATACTAGGGACCTCTGGACTGGCGTGGCAACCACGCTGCATAAAATATCTAGGTCTAGAATTTACCAATGATCTAACCACCACCCTACGAGCCAACGAAAAAACCTTATTTAATAAAATCAACACGCTACTGGATGAATGGTCCCCTAAATTTCTATCCTGGTGGGGTAGAGCGTAGACCTTGAAAATGATAACACCATTAGTTAACTATCTCATCAGTATGCTACCCATGACTCTCCTCGAAGATTTACTACAAAAGATAGATGAGGCCCTTAATAACTTTCTCTGGCAAGGGAAAAAAACAAGAATCTCGATCAAAAAGCTTAGATTAGCCAAAGACAAAGGAGGCCTGGGCCAACCCACCTTCAGAAACTATCAAACAGCCTACCTCTGCAAATAAGGCGCTAATTGGTTTATCGAAATTGCAACATATAAACCACCTTGGGTGGCAGTGGAAAAATCGCTCATAAATGAGATACCTCTTGCTGCTCTCCCAACAATGCATTCCCTCCACCTCCCATACTCCAAATACATCATACAAAACACAAAGAATGCTTTTCTATGCCTAGATACTGATTCACAGGTTAAGCTACAGAACTCCAGGCTAGCTTCTTTATGGAATAACCCCAAACTCAAAATTGATGGCCTTCCAATTTTCTGGTCAGAATGGGCACAAAAGAACATTAATCTAATCAAAGACATCTATGAAGGGGCTTCTCCACTACCTTTCTCTGCATTGCAGACATGTCACAACCTAGAAAATCTAGACTTCTACAAATTCCTAAAACTTAAAGTACAGATTGCGAAAAGCTTTCTCTGCGGCTGACCCATCACTACCCCCGCGCCCCCCATTACGTCGTCTATCCAGAGCAGGCCATATGGTATCTGGATTATATAAACTCCTCCTACCCAACCCATGCAAGAATCTCCTACGAAACGAACAAAAGTGGGAAATGGAACCAAACACAAGCAACATCCCTACTGATTGGGGAATTATAAACAAAACCCCTTTCTCAAACAAAATCTCGCCAGTCCTCTCCCAAACAAAATACATGATTATCAACAGAGCTTACTGGACCCCCTCTAGACTTTACAAGACTGGTCTTACCCAAAACCCCAACTGCTGGAATTGCGATCGCCATGAAAGCAACCTATCTCACATGCTATTCTATTGCCCCATGCTACAAACTTACTGGGACAAGATTTTTGACTGTATAAAATGCATTTTCAAAATTGTCCCAAGTAAAGAATGCTCATACATAATTCTAGGTTTCTTAGACCCCCAATTTAAAAATGACAATGATCGATATCTACTGGACAAATGCTTACTCTAACATACAAACTGATACTGAACAACTGGAAAAACTTTAGCGCCGTGTCGTTTCGTATGTGGCAAGAATGGCTCACCTTCCTGAGAGGAGCTGATAACGTCGCACTTCAGCTCTCCCCATGGCGTTCCTACTCCAGACCACTGTGAGATGCCACCTCCTTCGACTTCGATCCCTCATGAGTACAGCAGTCTAGAGTAGATGCTTAGACAGCCACCCCGACAACATACCAGCTCGCTTCAAATTGTTCCCTCTCACCTTTAGGAGTCCCATGAATGGTCCACCAACCTTACCATATGCTCCCACGCCTCACTCATTCTTTCTCAAGTACCGATTGCTGGCAGTTCTCTCCGACACTGTGCAGTGTACCTCAGATGACAACCATACTCTCTCCACAAGCATATCTAGACCAAAGTTATACAGTGGGATGTATGTATATTCTCTATGACTTCCTCAGTATTTCTTTGTTTGTAACCTAAACCTAGTTGACTTAACCTAACATCAAGCTGCTTTGAATCATATATATGAAACAAATGCTAAGGTTTCGTTAGCCCACCTTTTAGCTCAAGTCTACAAATACATTGGATAGATAATTGAATACTGTTGGAACATTTGAAACAGTCACGTAATGATTGCATAGTCTTTCCCCATCCCTTCTCTGCTGTATCCCTTATATACCGGTGCAATATATTGCACCTCTCTGTATATTTTTCTTTCTTTCGCCACTGTACTTGTGTTTGTGTTTGCCTCTGAAAATTCAATAAAATACTTTGAAATAAAAAAGAAAGGCTACTGGAATTAAAGGTTGGATTTTGTGTTGACATTTTTGAAAATTAGTGAAAACAGTGGCAGAGGAATCTAGTATCTCTGCTGGCCTTCAGGACAAGAACCGTAAACTTAGCGTTATTAGTTGATGATGCAAAGAGTAAACAGATTTCTGAAACCTACGAATTGTGAGATGGGAAAGAGACGATTTGATCGTAGCAGCGAAACTCCGAGCAAAAAACTGAAAGAGCACTGCACAAGCTACTTGATGCTAGTGTACTGCTGAGCAATTAGATATTAATTATTTTTGTGAATATTACGTATCGCTCTACATTAGTGTGATAATGGGTGGAGAAAGCAGCATCAAAATTTGAATTGGAAAGAATGAAAATAGTGTATGGTTGAAGGGAGTAAACGCCACATGAAAACAAACTCATGAAATTAAGATTGGTATGTACGAAACTGAAAATTATGCTGAGAATATAATCCGTAAACAGCTTCATAATTGGTTTAAAAACGTATCATTGCTTGTTATTAATGTTCACAGATAATCCCCAAAAATATTTTTCTACAAAGGGATTACATTCAGACATGTCAAATCGTTATGTATATTTATTGATGAAAGACTCTTAAGAATCATCTTTCGATAATCAATAGAAAGATAAATTTTTTGATTTCCGAACAAAATATTTATTAAATAGCAAGATTGTCTGAAATGTAGGAGACCTCATTTGATTATGTTCAGTACTGCTGAGGGAAATGCCCCTGACCTTTTTATTGCGCAATCTAGAGGCCCAGGTCACCACGAACCATGTCAAACAAAGGATATGCAAGTGGGGGGGTGGTATGTTTAACTATGAATTTCAAAACAATTATAACTAATTATAACAACTTGTTTGAAAATAACATGTAACGCCACATTTCTGCAATTTACAAGTACTGAATATAAAAGAGGTTGCTATTATCCAGTTTATGGTAGTCAAACAATGGAAGGCTAAATGGTGCTTGCTGGGATTCAGATTTGTGAACTTCAGATCCCATATCTTGTCAGTGATTAGTATTAAACTCACTTAACTTTCCTTCTGCCTTATCTTGTGAATGGTATGTGGGTGTTTTAGCCCCATGATTGGTGGCCCTTTTCATTCACTTCCAGCGGGCAGGTTTGTTGCTGACAACTATGCAATAAGCACTGATCATCTTGATTCCAAAGGAGAGGAAGGAGCCTACTGATTGAGCTGCCTAAAGACTGATCTTGAACAAACGTGTGGCAAAAAATAATGGCAAAAGTGATTACAAATACATTTCCACATCTTGTCTTGGATTGTGCCAGAGGACGTAGTTTGGAATATTTACTCAAGACGGGGCTGATAATACAAACAAGATAATAGATCTCTAAGGCGTGGCCCAGAATGAGAGCGAGGACTCTGTTGTATTATCTATAGATGCCGAAAAGGCATTCAATCAAATTGAGTAGTGGACTTTAATGGCCCTGGCACTACAGGTGTTTGTGATGGGACCCTGTTCCCATTAGTGGATGGCAGCACTGTATGTTTCCTCCACAGGGAGAGTAAAGGTAAATAGTGTCTGCTTTAAATGATTTAATATTTCAAGAGACACTTGGTGTGGATGAGCAGACGATATGGGTGCTGGAGTTTAAAAGGCTAGCGCAAACCTCTCACACCAGTCACCCTCTTGGTGTATGTTATAGGTACTCAAAAAATGTATAATACAAATGGAGTCAGATCAATCAGTTTTATAAGTAAATATATTGCGGATCAAACAAATAGGCAAATCCAGTGTCCATGTATGTTCAATTAAGTCTTTATTCCAAATCAATGTTCACATGAATTCAACCTTCTTTAGATGATTATAATATTGTTCAAATATCGATTGCGATAAAAAATGGCTGCCAAAGAACAGCCACAGCTGACTAGTTTCGCGGAGAATCTGCTTTCTCAAAGCTATAAATAATAAAAACCGTGTCTCGGTCCGAGTCTCTGCTTTTTGGGGATTCGGATGACAAAAATCGTGGATAATGGACGGGGGAGGTCTGCCATGACTCCTGGTAAGCAATTTTGTGTTAAGTTATCTCGGTATTAAGGAAGGCTTTTTAGTTCGCTGGCGGGAGCTCTGAGAAACGTGACTAGGTGGCCATCTTGCCAGGCCATGCCCACCCAGGATCATACCTACATGTGAGCCACAATAGTTAATTATTTGTTTTCTTATCAAGTATCTTTGGGTACTCCATTTAAATTCTGTACATAATTTGCTACAATCAGGGTCTTTCTTTTCAACATTCTCTTCTTGTTCCTCAGCAGCACCTATAGACAATGAAGCTTTTAAAGATGACTGGCTAGGAGAAGAAGAGTCAGAAGAAGCAAAAGACCTTGAATACTTTGCAAAGAAAGATGGTAGCTTTTGTGGTAAGTCGGGTTGCAGTTTAAGAGAACCATCTTGAACCAGGTCTACAGTATACAAGGCAATCTGTTATTTCATCAATAAGATTAGAGAGCGTGCTTCAACATGGGTTGTGTTGAAAGAAGTGTTGTACATAATGAGCTTGACATGGCAGTGCATGGGTGAAGTGGGTGGGAACCACACAGCATGGGTGTTTTCCGTTCTCGCCAAAATATTGCATCCTAGCCTTCACAACGTTTAGCTATTAATTGCTGGGCCTGGGACAACTGCCTGTTTAAATATTAGAACCCCACAGTGACTATACAAACTGTGAGCAACCGACCAGCTTGAATAAAAGCTCATAGATATCTAATCCGATGAATGTTGAATGTCTTTGTATAGGACCTCATTTACCCAGTCTAGTAACTTCGTTTGGACACTCCCTGGGTTATTCGCATGAACTGGAAAATCTTTGCACATGTATATATATTTTTTTTTGACAATTTGAAAACAGGATCATTATACAAACTCTGTCAAAGCATATATTACTATATGTTCGCCCAGCATGGGCAACGCATTCACAGCTTTTACAAATACATTTCGGCAAGGTTGGGTATATCATGTACCCTTACCATTATTGTATCCCGCCCCCGCATTGATACAGGATATCAGACATGCCCATGGGAGTCATCTCGACCCTGCATTATCTGTCTTGCCTTCACATTACATGGGGATGGACCTCACCTGTATCCATGCAGTGTAGCGCCCGGGCGCAGTTCCATGACTGTTCAAGCTATATTATCTTTTTTGGTTTTGTAGAGTATTCTGTTTATTTTTTCTACCTTCTTTGTCGTTTTACTTTTTCCCTTAACGTTAACCTAAACAATATATTACACTTGACACCATCTGGCGGTTACAGTGCATTCTAGCGGTTGAGTCCAGTAGCTCTTGTCGAGTTTAGAGAGTGGCTTTCATCTGTCACTTTGTCCCCCTATCCCTGTCCCCTCCGAAGGTGCGTCGGGAGGGTAAGGGGTGGTATAGCGGGGGGCTTGGATGGTGTATCAATAGGGGGAGAGATCGTATTTAGTCAGAAAGGTATCCAATGCTTAAGCATGTGGCCTGGTTGGTGATCTATATATAGGTCTCTGTTGTGAATTGACAGAGAATCATTTAATGGGGTACGGAGCTAAGTACTGTGGTCTCTGTACGGCTGCGGGGGGAGGGGGTGTGGTGTCCGCCGGTGTGTCCCACTATGTGTGTAGATGTCCCACTCTGAGTTAGTTCTAGGTCCCCCCTCCAGGGTAATATCTCACTTGTGTCCTTCCCAGCATGATTCCCCATGTCTCTAGATCTATATCCGCGTTTTCATCTGTATGGACTGCACAGAGTCGGCGTTCCTCCGCAATTCCCCACTTGCGCAGATCCGCCCTCCATTTCTCAGAAAGGGGGACTGTGGTCTGCTTCCAGTGAATAGCTATGCGGCTTTTCACCAGCCCTAACGCAATGAATTTATGCTGCATACGGGTTGCAGCCTTGGTGGTCGGCAGCACGCCCAGCAAACAGCGCTTTATTGTGGCCTCAACTGGGAGCTTCGTCGCCTTTTGGAGCATTTCTAGAAATGAGCTCCAATGTGTGCGAAGCAAGGGGCAGTCCCAGGTCATGTGTACGAAGTGGGCTGGGGAGGTGCTGCATCTGGGGCAGTTCGGTGCATGTGACTGGTCAATTCTTGCCAAGCGTAGGGGGGGGGGGGTCAGGTATGCGCGGTAGAGGTAATTGAATTGAATGTGTTTAAATCTTGCGAGGGCGTGGCTTGGAGCGTCAAGATGGCGGTCGCACTCTAGGAGTGCTCCGGACCCCTCCGTCATCCGCTCCTATATCCGCCACCATCGGTGACCACCCATCCCGACAGCCCGCCGCCAACACCACCCCGTACCCCGTGTCCATAAGTGGAGCCAAAAACCAGCGAATTCAGGCGCCGAGACCAACTTCACCCTTGGATCCCCGGGCCGCACTGGCCTCAAGATGGTGGCTCGCGGCGGCTCCCATCCCCTCGTGGCTTTGCTGTGACCTCCGCCCGGACATCGAGACGGACGGGGAGGGGGTCCCTGCGGAGCCATCTACGGAGTGCTCACCTGGTAACTGAGGGCAGAATCGCGGGAAGCACCGGCTCCGCTTGAACAGAGGTGAGGAGAGCTGACGCGTGGCCTGCGGCGGGGCCTTCCTTCCCTAACTGCGCCTCTTGAGGGTGATCACCAACCAGACCTGCAGTGGCCATACTCGATCGGCAGGTGAGACGCAGGAGGGACCGGCCGCCGCTGCGGGGGACCGGGGTCCTGGCTCTCCCCCTCCTGCTCCTTCCTTTGAAGACTCCTGGCTGTTCCGGGCGCCGCATCCTGCGACATTGTGCTCCGCGGAGCATCTCCTACCCGAGCCTACTGCGGCTTGGAGCGGGTCGAGCAATAACGCACAGGAGGAGAGAGGCCTGCCCTGATTGCCTCCTGAGCCTGTGGGAAGCTGGTGGTGGAGTGCGGGGGGGACCGGCTGCTGCCTCGGGCAACGGAAGACCGGTGGATTGGGTTTCCAGCCCACCACCCCCCCTTTATCCTGCTGAGTACTGTGCGGCGGCGCTCTGTACCAGAGATGCCGGCCCTGCACGCGCCTTCCGAGCCGGAGTGATTGCGGTAGCAGCCCCAATTCCTGGTAGCCGGGTGGGTCCCCAACGCGGAGGGACCTGCAACGGGGCGGATCGGCTGCCTCCACGGGCAGCAGGAGTCTCGGCTGAGACTCCCCCCGCCCCCTGAACACAAAACCGGTGCACTTGGAGGCGTCCTCGTGCCATTGGGCCCTGGGACCTGTGTATCGCCATTGTGGCCCTGTGCAGAGGAGGGGGGCCTGCCCTGATTGCCTTCCTGGGCCTGTGTGACTGCTGGAGGTGGGGTGCGGTTGGGACCGGCTGCCGTTTCGGACAGCGGGAAACCGGTGGACTGGGTAACTCCTCCCCCACCCCCCTTCTTATCCTGAGGGGAGTGGTGGTCCTGGGCCATGCATGATCCTGGGGCCCTTCTGACGCGCGCCCACTGCTGAGCCTCCTAGGACCTGCGGAATACTGAGCGGCGGCGCATGGGAGCAGAGAGGCCAGCCCTGCACACTTCTCCTGAGCCGGAGTGGCTGCAATGGCGGCCCCAGCACCTGATGGCCGGATAGATCCCTAACGCAGAGGGGCCCACAACAGGACGGATCGGCTGCCTCTGTGGGCAGCAGGAATCTCGGCTGAGGCTCCCCCCCCACCCATCCCCTGACCACGAAACCGGCGCACTTGGGAGGAGTCCTCGTGCCATCGGGCCCAGGGACTCGCCGGCCCAGAGAATCCTGTCCATCGCCGCTGTGGCCCCGGGCCGACCCGCCGCCTGGAGGTGCTCGGGGGGGGGGGGGGCCCCTGCTATCACTGGAGTCCGCTGATGTGGGGCGCGTGGCCTTGGTCCCGGGTCCCGGTTCCTGGTGTGGGGCACAATCTTGATTGCTCTTGGGCGTCCTGGCCCAGGGGAGGCCACCTGTCGGGTGGGAACAGCTGAGCCCGGGGGCTCGAGTGCCGTTTCGGGCAGACTGAGACCCGTGGACGGAGACTCCCCCCTGGCTGATCCTGGGTACGTTGACTGGCCTGGCGAGCCCTGTGATCCCTTCACTTCACGGAGACCACCTGGTACCCGGACCTTTCATGGCCTGATGACTGAGAGTGGCGGCAGAGGATAGGGGCGATCGACTGACTGACGGCCCCCTCTGAACACACTGGGGCGGGAATACTCGGCTGCTTGCCTGCGGTGAGGCCGACCGCAGCATCGCGCAGCGGTATGAGCGGAACCGCTGGGGCCGCGAGTGAACCGCCGGACTCAGGCGCAATCCACTGTGCCGCATCCTCCTGTCGCCTGCTGCAGTGAGGACACTGCTCCCTGATTGCTGGGCCGGCCGATCCTTCCTTTCCTCCTCTGGGCACGTTGGGAACAGCTGGGGACACTGACCCCCAGAGGAGGTCTCCAGAGGAGCAACCACCGATCAGCTACCATGGGGAGAGACCGAGGGCCGAAACCCCCCACAACGCAGACCAAAATGGATCAATACACGACCGCGGAGTCCGGGACGGCGAGCGGCTCTGCCGAAAAGAATGCCCCCACTGCCACTGACCTCAGCACCATCCTGCAAGCAATTAGCACTTCACAGTCCTCGGTGGAGAATAAAATCGGCGAAGTCCAAGTCAGCATGGCCCTCATCCGGCAGGATCTCCGCAACGCAACGGCCCGGATCAAAGAAACCGAATCCCGTATCTCCACAGTAGAGGACGACGTCCACCAGTTGAAAGACCAAGTTGCACGCCTACAGACCCACACCAAAGAACTGCATAAGCGAGCCGAGGATGCTGAAAACAGGTTGCGGCGCAACAACCTCCGCCTGGTGGGGTTCCCGGAGGGCTCAGAGCAGGGGCAAATGAGCAACTTCATTGAGCACTGGATAAACTTGTGGGTACCCAAGGACTCCCTCTCCCCGTGGTTTGCGGTCGAGCGGGCCCACCGCTCTCTGGCTCTGAAACCTCCACCAGGGGCACCATACCGGCCAATAATAGCGCAGATCCTCAATTTCAAGGACCGAGACTCTATCCTCGCCGACGCACAGAGGCAAAAAATCACTCAAGTACCAGGGTCAGTCGATAATGATCTTCCCTGACTACACACGAGAGGTTCAGAGTCAAAGACGCTCGTTTGTGGAGGTTAAGCAGAAGCTCCGTGCCCTAGACCTACAGTACAGACTTCTCTTCCCGGCCCGCCTCCGGGTGGTGTTCCAGAACAAAACCCTTTTCTTTGACTCCCCTGAGGAGGCCTGGACATGGCTAACGGAGGAACGCCCTCTGAGAGTAAACGCCCTGAACCGCTCCCCCAAGACCCGTACCGAGGAGGCTCGAGGGGGGTCGCCCAAACCGCACAGTAAACGCACCCGCTCACGCAGGGGACGAGGAGCACAACAAACCTGATCAGAATCACCCTCGGGTCCTGGACTGCATCCACAAACCCGAGAACCCTCGAGCAACTCCCACATCTCGCGAAGGGCCGGCTCCACGAGCCAGTTGGATCCTGGGGACACTCCACCCAGACCTTCCCCCATTGGATTTGGCGGACACAGACCTTTCTCGGAGCACGGCTCTTCTTGAGTGCTAACCTGGTTCGGCGGCGGACTGCCTGACATGTAGACATGGTTGGCTCATCTTGATAACCATGCTCACCGCAACCCTAATTCTCATGATGGCATCGATAAGAACATCCTTATACGAGGAGGGATTCTCCACGAATCTCCACACCCAAGCGTTTGTTTGGTTCTTCTTTCTCTTGTCTGTTAGGGTCGACAGATGCTTCCGTTCCTGAAGTATAGGGGGGGAGGGTAGGGAAGGAGGGGGGGACCGCTGTCCCGTTTTTTTTGTTAATACACCCTGTTTGCCACACCAGCATTTCTCTTCAGCAATATGGCACTCACACACACAGCTTAGGCCGCAGCGGCACACCTATAGTCACATGCAGGCAGGACACTACACCTGCGCTCGGCGCCCACTCTACGGACCCTCTTTCAAACTTTTACCCACCATGGCAGGCACCCGTAATAGTAGGGAACTACTTCGTATAATATCATGGAATGTCAATGGGCTGCTGGACAGAGTCAAAAGGGCTGCGGTCCTGCGCTACGCACAGCGCCAGGCGGCTGACATACTGCTACTCCAAGAAACCCACCTTATAGGCAATAGCCCCTTCCTAGCGCGGTACGGCTTTGACCGGGTCTGGCACTCTGGATTCAACCGAGGGTCAATAGGCGTGGCGATCTTCATGCGGCGCACTCTCCCGTTTGTATTGACCAAAGCCATTAGCGATCCCCTGGGTTGCTTCATAGCTTTAGAAGGCACCATAGGAGACATTACCCTTAATCTAATGTCCATATACTCCCCACCATCACTGCTTGCTCCCACCCTCAAACGTACTGCAGATCACATGACCTCTTTACCCTCCGGGATGACGATACTCTGTCGTGACTTTAACGCAGTTATGCACCCAGTCCTCGACACTGCAAACACCCCGTCTGCCGCAAGAACCACTCACGCTAAACTCTTGATGGATTGGGCGAACACCCTAGGGGTCTGCGATGCCTGGAGGGTCTGGCACCCCCAGACCAAACAATACACACACGCACCACGCACACGCACCACACACACGCACCACACACACGCACCACACACACGCACCACACACACGCACCACACGCACGCACCGCACGCACCGCGCGCACGCACCGCGCGCACGCACCGCGCGCACGCACCGCACGCACACACGCACCACACACGCACCACACACGCACCACACACGCACACACCTCAGCCGCGCACCACACACGCACGACTGGACCACATCTTCATGCCTGCCCTCGACTGCCGGAAAATTAGAGACATTGCCATCCTTCCTAGGGGTATATCTGATCACTCGCCCCTGTTGATGGGAGTGAGGGACCCCCCAGACACACTGTGTCCGATCTGGAGACTGAACGCATGGTTCCTCCAAAACAAAGACGTTAAGGAATCGGTGGGAAAAGAACTCAAACAGTACTTTGTCACTAACCTGGACTCTGTCTCCTCCCCAGGCACCCTGTGGGAAGCCAGCAAGGCCACCATTCGCGGCTTTGCCAAAGGCCAGCTTAAACTCAAACGGCTCACACAGGACTCCCAGATAACCCTTTTGGAGGCCCGGGCTGCCCTCCTTGAGAGCCAGACACCGGAGCAAAGAACCGACTCACAAGACAGGCGACTTACACTTCTGAGGGACGAAATCAGACCGGCTTCCCTGGAGGCCGCCAGGCTACTGTGGAGGTCCTCTGTAGCTAGAGTGTATGGGTGGGGGGACAAAAACTGGAAGATGCTTCGACTGGCCACGTACCCCTTAGCCAACCGCATAATTCCAGAGATTATAGCCCCAGACGGCACTACTCATCGCTCGCCCGTAGCGATAGCCCAATGTTTGGCACCTATTACTCTACGCTTTACACCGCGCAGCTCCCCAGCCTCTCACTCCCGGAGTTGCTCCACCAAGAATGTATCTCTCTCCCTCGCCTAAGCGCGGCTGAAACGGCGGACCTGGACCTCCCCATTACTCAGGAGGAGATCAATGACGCCATATCCCGCCTCGCATCTGGCAAGACCCCGGGCCCAGATGGGCTCCCGCAAGAATATTACGCCGCCTACCGGGATACACTCGTTCCCCACCTCCTGGAGGTATACGCTGAAGCAGTTGACACTGGCTTGTTTCGACCAGAAACGGACACCGCCACCATTTTGGTGATCCCTAAATCCCAGCCTCCCTCTGCGCAATGCGCCGACTATCGCCCCATCTCTCTCATTAACTTGGAGATCAAAGTATTTGCGTCAGTCCTAGTCAACTGCTTAAGACCATATCTAGCCAAACTGGTCCATCCTGACCAATGCGGCTTTATGCCTTCCAGGGGCACTAGGCACTGCCTTAGGCGCCTCCACCTGGCTCTAGCAAACCGCCAGTCGCTGACCCCTTACTTAGCGCTTCTTCTCATCGATTTTGAGAAAGCTTTTGATTCCGTAGACTGGCGGTACCTGGAGGAGGTGCTGGCGGAATTGGGCTTGGGGCAACACTTCCGCAAACTAGTCAAGGTGCTATACAACAGGCCGCAGGCACGTATGCTTGTCAACGGGGCGTTGTCGGGGCCCTTCCCTATTAGGAGAGGCACGAGGCAGGGATGCCTCCTCTCACTGCTCCTATTCGCCTTAGCGATGGAGCCCCTGGCTTGCCTCATACGATCTGACGAGCGGATCATGGGATGGAAATGGCCCAGCTCAGACGCGGACAAAATCGCTCTCTATGCTGACGACATCCTGCTCTTTCTGGCCGAACCGGCCCAATCCGGACCCTGTTGCCTTCGAGCACTGCATCTCTTTGGGCAGGCCTCCGGCCTGTGCTTAAACTCTGCCAAGTCTGTCTTAGTTCCCCTCCACATCTCTAGAGACTGCTTTGACTGGCAATCTACAATGCCCATCAGGAGGCAATCCTTTAAATACCTTGGAATTTGGGTCACCCTACTTCCTGACCTCGCATGGTCGCTTAACATGACCCCGCTAGTGAAGAGAGCCCGTGCTGACCTCCACAGATGGCAGACGCTACCGCTGAACCCCCTGGACAGAATAGCCCTGTTCAAAATGATACTACCCAGGTTTTTATACATACTTCAGAACACACCCTTCCTTTTCTCACGAGTCTGGTTCAAAGAGTTGGACAGCCTGGCCACCAAATTCGTTTGGGGGGGGTGTCGGAGACCTCGCCTGGCCCTGTCCCAATGCCGGATCCCACCCTTCGACGAAGGAATGGGCATGACCAATTTATACCTATATTACTTAGCAACCCGACTGCTCACTATACATGACTGGTTCAACTGCGGCTGGTCGGACCCAGCGTACAGAGTGGAACTGAATGCCCTGGGCCTATCTAGGATCCAAGAGATGATGTACGGGGGAGCTATCCCCAGATCCCTGCCCAGTGACACAAAGGGGTTTTCCTGGCCTGGTGCGCTTCTCTGTCATACCCAATGGTCAAATACACTGACTCAATACACGCCGCTCTGGCAGGGCACCTGGCTCTAGGAGGTCAGCAACCTGGAAGGATTCAGGGCCTGGGATCTTATTGGCATCTCGAAACTTGGGGGCATATGGGGGGGGGTGACCACATACGTACCTTTCAAGATCTACAAACCCGGTATTCCTTACATTCCTCCCAGTTTTACAGGTACCTGCAATTACGCCACGCCCTCCGCAGCCACATACCAAGTGGTACCTCACTGCCCGAATACAGCCCACCCGAAGCCCAAATCATGACCTGGGGGGGGGGGGGGGGGGTGTTCCAGAATTTACCGCTCCTTAACAAACAACACTCCCACCACATTACACCGACTCAGGGACCAATGGGAGGGATGGATCGGACCTCTGGAGGAAGAGGATTGGAGGGACGCACTGATGACACCCAAAACAATCACCACTTCCGCGAGACTCGGCCTAGTCCAAATATATTATCTCCATGCCGCATACCTCACACTGAAATGCTTTCACAGCGCAGGGCTAAGACCAGAAGCATCGTGTCCACGTTGCAACCAGCACCAATCGGACTTCTTCCACATGGTATGGCTCTGCCCCGTCATTATGCGATTTTTTTGAATTCCATAGAAACGGAACTCACAGAGGTCCTGGGCTGGGAGGTCCCGCATAGGCCATTGAACGTGCTCCTGGGGGTTGCCGAGGGATTGGATGGATCTAGAGGCGACAAACTATTCCTGAACACAGCTATGATGGTGGCCAAGAGGGACATTGCGGTTAACTGGTTGAACCCTGATACACCTACCATAGCAAAGTGGAGCAGAGGGGTGGACTGGTGCGCAGCACAAGAGAGACCCATGTACAAAGCCAGGGGATGCCCAGCGAAATATCGTAAAGGCTGGGGAAAGTGGTTGGGGACAATAGACGAATAACATTACACTTCTGTGTCTGTAGACTTGGTACAAGAATTTACTGTCCTCATTATCATGCCTTTCCGGTGCTTTGCTGTATGTTAATAGGATGATGCCATGTATTTGCTTTGTATTAATGTCTTTGATCACTGCTGGTCTTATGTTTCTTCCTGTTTTAAAAGCCAATAAAATTGATTATCAAAAAAATCTTGCATTGCTAGATACTTCTTGGACCTGTGCAAATGCTCATTTCCATTTCCCTTCTGTTAGCGGCACGGGCAGGTCCTCCGCCCATCTATCCCGAGTCTGTCAGGTCGGTTCTGCGATCAATTTTCAGGGCTTTGTACAGTTGGGATATTAGTCCCTTAAAGGAGCCTGGGTCCAAGATCATGCAAAGTGTGCTGGATTCTTCCGGCTCGTTCAGAAATGTAACCCAGATTTCGCTGACCGTATGTGTTATCTTAGCATATTGCAGGAAGTGGCCCTCTGGAGCCTGGTAATTTTCTTTTGCGGCCTCAAAAGAGAGGAAGGTACCATTTAAATATAGATCCCCTGCAGAGGTGCAGCCACCTTGATGCTAACCGGCCAGGACCATTATGTATTGTATATTGCGAAAGCCTGGGAGCCATTTTAGGGGTAATGCGCGGGCGTATGTGGCTTTCCGTAATACCAGGGTGACTGCTCGTTCCCAGGCCCATGCAACCTGTTTGATTATGAATGGGCAGTCTTGAGGGGTCCTCGAGCCCATCATAAGGTACTTAGGCAGGTTTGCCTCTGGGCACCAACCTGCAATCAGTCTTTTTTCAGTATTCGGGCCTTCCGCACACCACTGCAATGCATACTGGAGAAGTCCTGCAGTATAGTAGAGGTGAAGATCCGGGAGCCCCAAGCCGTCGTGATCCATGTCTAGTTTTAGGAGATCAAGTTTTACTCTGCTGCGTTTACCAGCCCAAACGAGCGAAACCAGGAGACAGTTCAGGGTGGTTAAGGTGTCATTAGGATTTTGACGGTGAGTTTTGTAAACTATATAGACAGCGGGGGAGTAGCACCATTTTCGCTAACGCCACCCGTCCAAAGACCGACAACAGCAGTCGGTTCCAGAAGTGTATTGACGCCTTTAAACATTCAAGGGTTTTTCCCGTGTTCAGGGCATATTGGGCTTCAGCTGTCTGGGCGACCTGTACCCCCTGGTAACGGAAATGGTGGGCTTCCTAAGTGAATGCCAGGGGAGTGAGTTCCGCCATGTGTCTCCCCGCTAATCCTGCCAGTGGGAATGCAACTGACTTTTGTTGGTTAATCGTTGGTCCAGACAACGTCCCAAAGTTGGATAGCACTGTCAGGCGGGCCGGTGTGGTGTCTGCGGGGTGGTGCATATATAACAATGCGTCATCCGCGTAGAGAGATATGACCTGTGTGCGTCCTCCCCCCTACCAGGCCCCAGTGTTTCATGTCTCTCCTCAGGCAGATTGCGAGGGGTTCCATTGCTAGCGCAAATAGAAGTGGGGACAGCTGGCACCCCTGTCTCGTACTGCACTCTATAGATATTAGCGTGGAGACTAGTCCACCACTGGGTACTCTAGCAGTAGGGTGTTGGTACATTAGACGTGTCCAAGCCTAGTCCTATTCTGTATAGTACTTCCCATAGGTACTCCCATTGCAAGGTATCAAAAGCTTTTTATATATCCAGGGTAATACAGCTGCCGGTATATCCAAGCTCTCAACGGAGTGTAATACATGTGCGAGTCTGCGCAGGTTCATATGGGTTTCCCCTCCTGGCATGAACCCGCACTGATCCTCGTGCAACAGTTTGGTAACTACCCTGCTCAATCTTGATGCCAAAACTTTGGCCAGGATTTTAGTATCCACTTTCAGCATAGAGTGTGGGCGGTAGGAGCTCGGCGATGTGGGGTCTTTGTCCGGTTTAAGTAGCATAACTATTTGGGCTTCTCGCATGGACTGCAGGAGTATCTCCGCGTGCTTTGCCTCGCGCAAGGTCTCTAGCAGTCTCTGGAGTAGTGGGTCCGCAAATGTCTGATAATATTCTACTGGGAAGCCGTCCGGCCCGGGGGCCTTGCCGCTTGCCATGTCCTGCACCACTTCTTGGAGGTCTTCCAGGCTGATGTCCCCCCTAGTATCTCGCTTTGCTCATCAGAGAGACGAGACCGGGGTATCCCATCCAGAAACTGTTCTATGCCCACTCTTTCAGCTGCTTGGCCTTTTTTGTAGACCCCTGCCAGATGTGTGCATAGCCGTGAGTTTATGGCGGCCTGTGTGTGCATGAGGGTTTCATCTACCTGGCTTAGTGCTAATATGATGGGGGTGGGCGTTCTCTCTTAAGGAGCCACTCTAACAACTTCCCAGACTTGTCTCCCTCTCTATGTAGGAGCTGCCAGTATTCCTGTTTCACCAGGCAGTCCAGCCTGTCCCATGTTTCTCCTACCCAACGGAGGGCGTTCAGCATCCCCTCATCCTCCGGTTCTAAGTCTGGGCCTGTACTTTGTAGTGTAGCCTTTGTGATCTCTGCTTCCGTAAGGTCTTTCTCCAAGCGTTCTCATACCGCCTATGTTTGACAAACATTCTCCACATAACACTCCTTTTAGCGCATCCCATTCCATCCCCCTGGTGTTTGTAGACAACCAGTTACTGTTGAGATAATTACTAATGGATTCGCCGAGCTCTGATCGGAAAATATCGTCCTTCAGCGTTTTGGGCTGCAGTCGCCAGAGTGGGATCTCTGGTCTGCCACACCTAGTGCCCTATTGTAGGACCACTGGGGCATGATCCGATAGGAATCTGCCTAGTATTTGTATACCCAGGGTGGCCTCAGCCATCGCTAGTAAGCAGAAAGCAGTCTAGACGGCTATAGACTGAATGAGTTGGGGTGTAGCACTTGTATTCACGTTTTGTCAGATGTACTGTCCTCCACCAGACCATGCATCCCTGTCTTTGCATTACCCCCTGGAGGGCTGCTGTCATGTTGGGTTTTGTGTGTAATTTTGGGGGGTATCTATCGAGTGAGCCATCTAGCACGCAGGGCCGGACTGGGAACCAAACCCGGCCCTGGCAAAGTGCTCGGCTGGCCCCCCCGGGAGTTGGGGGTGCGGCCGAGCACTTTGCCAGGGCCGGTTTCGGCCGATTTTGATACAGGGGCCGATATTGCAGCTATGCTGCAAAAACGGCCCTGTAACAAAAACGGCCCCCCAGGGGCCCAAAACTGGCCCCCACCCTGGCAGCCCACCGGGGAAACGCCCGGTGCCCGTTACGGCCAGTCCGGCCCTGCTAGCACGCAGTTAGTCACCTGCCCACAAGAGAGGTATGCCTACATATAATACCAGTAAAAAGCGCTGTCATCCACGTTCAGAGCATATACATTCATCAGGCAGATTTCCCTGCCATCTAACACTCCGTGTACCAGTAAGCCGCCCCTTTATGTCTGCTGTGTAGCCCAGGACCTGAAAGGGAGTCTGTGGGGCTATCCAGGTTGCTACCCCTAGAGCGTAGTTGGAGTATGTTGCAGAAAACATCTGGCCTCCATTTTTTTTGTAGTTTTTGGGCCTCATCAGTCAGATGGGCATGGCTATGTGGGACCGCTACCTAAGGAGATAAGTTTGTGCCCTGTATCTCTTTACAAAAGTGTTAAGCCCCTTACGTTCCAAGTGATATTAAATCCAGCCATCTCTCAACTGTGTGTTTGGAATGGGGAGGTTATGTCCTCCCCGCCAGTGCGGTCGTTGAACCAAATGGACATAACTGAACTGCTTCCCCCCACCACCCACCGGGTAAACACATGATGAACCAATCGTGCTTTCCTAATCCTGACCTGACATTTAACACCCACTTAGAAATCCAAAACTAACTTATTAGGCATACAGCCTACTAATATATCAATATGAAAGTTTAACACAAGAATATTTATACTATACTCATTCAGCACCAATCTTATCAATCACACGCTCACACAATCTGTCGCGTCACACTCACTCTACAACTATTCCTGCGCGGGGGAGCAGGGGTGCCACGGTCGCTCCCCGATGGGGGGCTGCCAGCGATCCCATACCCCTTCTACTGAGTCACTCAATCACTCACGTCACAATATCGCACACACTCCAGATCCCATCTGACAGGGTGAATTCAAGGCCAATCGTGGCCCAGGAGCTAGAAAAGGGACAAAAGGAAGAGGGACTGAAAGAGGGGGAGAGGGGAAGACAAGAGAATGGGGGGACATGAATCCCTATTCATGTCCCCCCATTCTCTTGTCTTCCCCTCACCTTCACCAAGTTGGGTGCCGAAAGTACAGGGCCGAGAGGGGAAATCAGTGGGGGAACAGATAGAGAGGGGTGGGGCAGCCTGCCACCCAGGCCATTGGGGCCAGTCCGCTGAGGTGCGATGAGACAACACAGATTCGCTCCAAGGGTCATTGGGGAACTTTAGGTGAGTGTCTGAGGAGCTCATTTTCCTCCCATTCACCGGACAGCCCCAGGGCTCCAGTGAAGCTCGACCTGAGAAACATGACACCTCAGATCCATGTGGTACGATCAAGAGTTAGTGGTTTGGGGGGTGTCTTCCACAATGTCTCCAGTGCTGGCTTTAGAACTGGCTGCCGTCACCACCTCCACCAAAGCACTAGCTTCCTCACGATCCGCCTGCAACAGTGCTTGGCTCACTCTGGAAGTCTGCCCGCCCTCGCTGTCCGAGCCAGTGTGTCCAAGTCCAGAGAGCTGTCCCTCCGCACCACCACTCTCTGGGTGGACTGTGGGATTTGTTTATTTCTTCGTCCGCGCCTATGTGGCTTGCGCAAAATCCAGTGATCCGGGGGGCGCCCACTGGAGCCCCTTGGGGCTAGTATCTGGTCTTCTCCCCTCACCTCCAACTAGTCCCAGGCCGCCTCAGGAGTGGTGAAGTAGTGGGCTTTTTCGTGTATAATTTTAAGTTTGGCGGGGTATAGCAGCATGTACTGCAGATTCATTGCCCTAAGTTTCTGCTTCACACCCCCAAAGGACATCCTTTGTTGCTGCACCATGCGCGTGTAGTCGGGGAAAATACGGATGGTGTGGTTCTCAAAGGACGGGTCATCCCTACGCCTGACCTCTTGAAGGATGTGGTCTCTGTAATTGAGAATCTTGGCAATGAGGGTGCGAGGAGGGGCTCAGTGTGCCCTCTCTATCACGAAGCAAGAGAGGGACGTCATGGGCAGTGTTGTCTTGATCCAGTTTTCCAGAAAAAGTTCAGGCTTGGAGCCCTCCGCTCCCTCCGGGAAGCCCACAAAACGTAGGTTACATCTACCGGAAAGGCCCTCTGCATCCTCTGCTTTGCTCTCCAGCGTAGCTGTTTTCGCAGTTAATTCCGTAAGCACCGCTTTTAGAGAGGAGACCTCTGTCTCCAACGTCGATACCTTTTGTTCGTTGGCTAGAAACCTTTCCGCCCCTGTTTGCAGATCGACCCAGAATAGGCCCACATCCAGCGAAACCGCCTCTATCTTAGCCTGGACAAATAAGCTGGAGGCCTCTATAGCGGCATGGGTCTGGGTGCCTGAGGGCTCACTCGCGGGGCCCAGCGCCGCAGACACCCCCAGGGGCTCTGGGCGCGTGGCAGGGTTCTGCGCCATATACTGATCTATTTTAGTTTGTTGGACCCCTCTCTCTGGTCTGTCTTTGCCCATGTTTGCGTCTCCCTGCCGCACGGGCGAGGTCTCTGGTCCCTTGGATAATTTTCACCCCTGTCCGCCAATTCCCAAGGCTTTCACGTTGGCCTTCTGATCTTTTCTGTCCCCTCTTTAGCCGAGGATTAATGCAAGCGGGCAGAGTGCAGTCCGTGGTCCCCACGTGCTAGTATCTGGGCTGGGGATATTGTATGCACAGTCACCCCGATGCACCGTGCCCGCCGCTACTGCCGCAGTATTCCCTAGGGGGGCCCCCCCGAGAGGGGGGGTACGTCTCAAGTGTCCCCCCGTGGCAAGAGGGGTTTAGAATTGCAATGTTTTTTAAAATTTTGTCCGAAGGTTTGGGCCATACGGTGCTCCGGGAGGATCTGCACCCCCGCGTAGTTACTTCACTCTTAACTTCTGGTGTGATAAAGGAGGGGAGCAGGGCCGCCGTTCTGCCGTCCTAACGGGCGGCCCCCTTGGTTCCTGTGTGCTGCCTGGTGGGGTGTCACCCCAGCAAACCTCGACGGCCCAACGGGCCACCCACTGTGTCCCCTGCTGTGTGCAGCGCTCCCTCCTCCCGCTGTCTACGCCAGCTCCGCTATCGGGGTCACACCAGGAGGCCCCCTGCTACCTCGAAGATGCCACTGTCCTCATGGAGCCAGTCCTCCGTCGTTGTCCGCAGCTCCATGTACCTTCGTTGTCCCCCGCCAAGGGCCCTGGATCAGGCACGTGTCGCTGCCTCGGTCCTCAGGCGGCAAGGGGCACGACCGCCCGCAGGTTGCCGCACCCAGGCTGTCCTGTCCTCAGGCGGGTCTCCGCTTGAATGAAGCTCGCTGCAGCCCCCACAGAGCCCCACACCGCTGTCCTGAAACTCCCTCAGTGTAGATTCCTCCTTCTGTGGGCCGCAGACTTCAGGGCGGCAGGCAGGGACCTCCCTGCTTTCGGGTCAATACTCGGGGGGCCTCCCGCCAGTGCCCTCACTTTATTCCGGGCCTCGCTCTTCCAGTCGCTGCTCCAGGCTCCCTCTTCCCGTCGCTGCTCCAGGCTCCCTCTTTGCTTCACCGTGAAACCAGGATCAGGTCCGTTTCGTCGGCCCCGGGCTCAGACGCTGAGGGAGCCGGTCCACCACACAGCCGGCAGCACATGGGCTGCCCAGACCCAAGCAGGTCCGCCTGCCTCAGTGCGGTTGTTTGTTTCCACGGGGCCTCGCTCCGCTTGCCGGGCGCCCCGTCGCCGCCGGTCTCCCGATGCTGCTCCACCCCAGTTACGGGGTGCTGCAGTGTCTGCTAGGGCGTCCCGCCGTTCCAGTCGGCCGCAGGCTCTTGCCGCGAGCGCCCGACTACATAGGCCTCGCCTCCACTGCCCTCCACAGCGGGCCCCACGGTGTCCCCCCTCGGGGGTCTGCTAAAGCCCCAGTCGTCCACAGACTGTCTGCTGGTGTTGTCTACCTGCACCTCGGGATATTAGGCAGGCCCGCCACATCAATTCTTGTAACCTGCATTTGTCCAGTTCACTTTATTCAGCTTTGCAGCATTTGTGAATTTAAAATTAATTCTCTGGCTGCTGTCTGATGACCATCCGCAAAACCTGGAGTAGGCTTAATGCCACAGTAGAAATGTTATTGGCCTTTGAAGATTTATCGCTGTTTCAGCCACCTGATCAGTCAATGGCCTTAGATGGTGTTGGGCACTTTCTCCTTAGTTTGTGGTGGGCTATCTGTGGCAAGGATATGCTATCATGAGTCGTACCTCTAACATGACGGTGCTTAGCAGAGCTTTAAGGTCAGAGACCTAATTAATTTGCAGTATCCATTTGTTTCTTTGCCTTTTCTCTAAAGACCTCCTTTTAAAGTGGTGGTGTATGCCAACTGAGTTTGTCTGTGGAAGTCTGTGGCATCTACGAGCACCAAAGCGCAGACTTCTGTGCTGCCTGTCATATGAGAACATTGCAGTGTTGAAAGTTAATTGAAAACACTTAATCCTCTATGTGCCTCATCTCCTGAGGTGATCTGGAAGCTGCCATGCTGCCATAGAGTAAGCCACGTCTTAACTGCTGGGAGGGTCACAAGTGAATCTTTATTGTGCATTTTGACTCAGTTGCTTGTTTTTTCTTGAGCACGTTTTTCAGATTTTACTTCATTTAAATGTATTGTGAAGACTAAAATAAGCATGCAATGTTTCTCTTGATTTTAAGGTACTCCAGGAGAAGTGTTGCACGAGCATTCGCCTTGGGAAGCGGCCTCGTTTCCAGTGGAGACAGCGAAGGATGACCACACAGGAAGCCACTGGCAACCGACTATTCAGGAGCAGCAGGTGCTGGGCATGCATCATCAATCAGGTAGGATTAGTGCAAATGTGTTAGACCTTGCCACTCCAAGTGCTAGCTGATAGAACATTGCTACTTCAGAAAAAGTGCATTGAGGTAATGGTGCTGAGACATTGCCTGATGTTTGCAATTCCTTGTATATTGGACTGCCTTGACCATTGCTTTCTTTATCTGTTGCTTTCTGAAACTATGTAAAATGATTACACCTATGAAAAAACCTTCTTTGACAGTTATCACATTTAATGATCTTTTTGCAAGAACCTTTGCAGCCTCTATTGACAGCCATCACACACACCTTTTATGATTGTGCCTAGGCAGAAAACTAGTCTCCAGGACAGAGGCAGTCACATCCCATAACTGCTAAGCCAATACCTTTGGCATTCACTTAAAAAAAAAAAAAAAAAGTCCATCTTCCAGGTCTTCCTTATTCAGTTGTTTCACAAACATTGAAAGATATTCCTTTTGAAGTGTTTCAGAGATCTAAGACATTGTGGTTCCCAGATGGACCTAGACTGAAAGAATAAGACCCTGTGCAGGTGTAGAAGAAAGTATACACCAATTTTTTTTCCACCCATGCAATATTCTGGCACAGACATTGACCCAAGAGACACAACCTCCTTCACTCCAGTAACTTATGCTGGTTATCAAAAGGGAGTTTCTCATGTCAATTGTATTGTTATATTCCAGGAGGATTTGGCTAGTAATGGTACAAAACGTAATATTCCTTTGGTGATAACATGGACAATATTGTATGTCGTCATGGAAACTTTACAGCTAATTGCTTTTGACATTTGTGACAGGATTCCAAGAAATTAATACTGAGAAATACCTTTCCGTGAGGGGGTGTGTCTAGACGCCAATGGAGTAGGAAGCAAAGTGGGGAGCTCCCGCCGGGCAATCCCCCATCTTCTAACATCCTGGCAACTTAAGGTCCCACGAAACCTACAGTGGGGCTGGGAGACACAATTTACCCCGGTGGTGGACGGAGAGGACCAGAGACCGGACCTGAAGCAGGTTACTGCAAAGAAAAGTGCGACTCCCAAAATGGCAGACGCTCTATCGAGGAGCAGGCCTGGAAACGAGTGACCTAGAGGCTTAATGCGTGACCCGGGGGAGAGCTACCCGACACCCCCTGGGCTGACAGCAGGCATCAGACTGGCTGCAGAATATTGCGGATGGGGCAGCAGAGGACCGTGGTGCTACTTGCCTGGACCCAAGGTACGAAGACACTAAATAGGAACCCCTGCTGAGCTTGCCGGAGGTTGCGGAGGGGCTGACCAGCTTAGCAGAGAGGCATAGGCATTAATATGGGGGTACCAACCCCTCTGTCGGCTATAGGAGAGGCGCCCGCCTAGAGGCCTGGAAGATGGAGTGGGTTGAGGCATAGAGATCACAACCTGGAACGGAGCTCTGACTGGGATAGCACAGCACGCAAAAAACCCTCTACAGCTGGAAAGGAGCGACACGGGGGCCTCCAGAGTGGGAGAGAGAGAGAGACGGGCACGACCTAGAGCTGCAGCACTTGCAATGGCAGCCGCCTGCATGAGAAACAGGACTTAGAAGCGCCTGGACTGGTGTCCCTCAGTCCTGGGGCGAATCTGACGGAACTCCGGGACGGGGCCACCGAGAAGTGAACTACGGACCCCAAGAGGACGGAACCCTGAAACTGGAGAGAAGACAAAGCCTAAAGACTACTGCCTCGTAAAAGTGCTGCGGCATACCGTCACAAACGACGGATCTGATGTGGATGCTGGGCAAAGTACCACAATACTAGAGGCCTGGGGCCGCTGCAAGCTCAGCCGAGTCTGGGGCGAGGTCTCCTGATCGACAAGTGAACCCGCAGCGTGCATTCGGAGAGATGACTCGCAAAGTGATCTTGAAAACCGTACAACGACGGAGACCCCACCTGATGAGAACTGGTAGAGCGAGGCGGCCTGGTACACCCTAAAAGAAACTGCCCACTTAACCCCGTGGGCTACAGGTGAGCAGGGACTCGGCGATCTAGAACTCTGGTGGTAAGGAAGGGTAGGGGAGCGGCTTGCACTCCGAACTCCTACTGAATACAGTTGAAATAGTGAGCGTGTTGCCCGGATTGGACCTAGAAACTGGCAGGAGGGAGCTGAGAAGGAAGGATCCTAATCGGAGTCACCCCCTCCCCCCCCCCCCCCACCCGGTTGCAGTGGACCCTTGCAGAACTGAGCACAGCAACACGAGTTGAGGGGCACTAGGGGCACTGATCTGAATACCGGGCCATTACCCCCTGAATGGTGAGTCACTCTGGCAATCGAAGGAATCCCCCCCCCCCTAGAGTGAGACCATCCCTGTCCCCAGGCATAGGACCTACGTCACGCGTAAGGAGTACGTACACTAGGGGCAAAGGACATTGAGAAACAACAGATTTCCACTTCGTGAGCAAAAATAAGAGGCTGTGCTGTTTACTGAGTGCGGGAAACCAGACTCAACCCTAGAACCCTGAGAGGGTGGAAGAGGAGACCTAAGAGGGTAACACCAGAGAAATATGGGGAAACCTTCTAGGAAACGTGGACCAGAGGTTTCTGATCCACTTTTGACATCCACGCAGTCTGATGAAATGGAAGAGGCTGGGTCACCCCCTTTGGGGGACACTCGGAGCAGACCGACGCTCTGCGACATTATGGAGGCTATCACCGCGTCCCGTAAGGCGCTTGAGGCAAAGATAGACACTATAGGCACAGACCTCAGTCTCCTGAAAGACGACCACAGCGCCTAACGGAAAGGGTCACCTCCACTGAGCGGATGCTGGCAGACATGCCCCCTGAAATGACCACACTACAGAAGTCCCTGTCAATTATGGAGAGTAGGGTCAAGACACTGGAGCTACGGGCAGAGGATAGTGAAAATAGAGCCCCCAGAACCAACATACGAATAATTGGCGTTCCCGAACGGACGGAAGGCAATAATATGCTGACCTACTTGGAGGATTGGCTCCATAAAGAAGTGGCACCAGAGGGTCTAGCTATGTTTTATGCATTGGAGCGGGCACACAGAGTGCCCGCCAGCCCTCCTGAACCAGGAGCACCCCCACGTCCAATAGTAGCCAGACTTCTCCACTATAGGGATCGCTACCATATACTGGCACAATTCCGATTACGTGGGGATCTCCAGATCTGCAACAGTAGGGAAATTATATTCCCAGACTTTTCCAGAGAAGTGCAGAAACAGCTGGCAACCTTTCTAGTGGTCAAGAAACACCTCCGCCAGTTGAAAGTTCCTTATGCAATGCTATTTCCAGCCCCTCTGCGGGTGGTCACGCCCTCCGGAGTTCAGTTCTTTTTGTCCCCGCAAGATGCATGGAATTGGATCAAATCAAGACCAGAATCTGAATCAGGTAGGGGCTCCTTGAGCTCCTCACCTCGCCACCGTAAATCAAGAACCACCAAGAAAGGAGCGCCTTCAATAGCAGAAGACCGACGTGAACGCTGCAATGTACTGAGGGCTGTAACTGAGATTAGCAATACAGTCACGAGCCCGCGCTCTTCGAACAGTGGGCAGGGGGGCCAGAACTCGGAGGACAAGAAGGACACTAGCTCCGCAGAAGACATCGACCTTGAGCTGCCTAAGGTTACTCCTGGCGCTGCAGGCGACATTATCTAAACAAGGGGCTGTGAGTAATAGTGTCATCCGAGCAGATTTGAGCAGACCGCTTGCTACACTCAGGTGCCTCCGGCCCCCCCATGACCGTTACTCTGTTATCTCTAATGGGGGCTAGGACTTGAATCTTATACTAACTACGTAGGGGGGGTGCGCCAGGGTGGAAGGTTCTGCGTGGACGTTGGATACTCTAGCTAGACCTGGTTGCAGTTTTGCGGGTACCCCGTTTGTGGATACCAGTTGGTATCGTGTTTGGATGGGGATCATTTTTATGCCTGTCCTGCGGAATGGGAGTTGGGGTTCAAGTTATTTGTTTGTGCTTCGGTTGGGGGTGTGGCGTGCTTGGCGGGTTGGGTGGGACTCAGATGTACCATGGAATAGAAGGGGAGACAGAGTTATAAAAACCCCTAATGAGGGGGGAGGAATGCTACGGATCAGCACATGGCCCACCGTAAAATATAAAATCCTCTCTTGGAATGTTAGAGGGATGAATACCATGTCCAAACGACACAAAGTGTACGCCTATCTGTCACGGAGGGCAGCACTAATCGCCCTATATCAAGAGATGCACCTTAAAGCCAAAGAGGGCTGCTTTCCTCAGGGTCTGGTGGACCCTGAGGTACGCTATGTGGTGGTATCTGGCAGGCTGGACGGCCGTGATGTCACCATAGGAAGCCTCTATGGGCCGAATGTAGACCAGGTTTAATTTCTGACGACCCTCTCTAGGGCATTGGCACCATACTTAGTTGAATTGATAATTTTGGGGAGTGACTATGATTATATAGCGGATGTAGCACTAGATCGATCTCATCCACCTCTGAGAGAATCCCCTGCCTGTAGATTGTCTAAAGCCCTGAAAGAATGGCAATCCCAATGGGGCCTAGTTGACTCATGGGAATATGACTCATTACATCGCATAGCAATACCACGCATGCCATTACAACGCAGGTATTACTACGCGATGTCAATTACGACATACCATTACAACGCAAAATTTTACCACGACTATGCCTTTACCACGCATGCCATTACAACGCAAAGGCATGCGTGGTAAAGGTATACTCATGGTAAACGTTTGCAAGGTAAGTGACTCCACCCTACCCTAAACCCTAATGTAGTACCACTGCACAATCCTCCCCCGACCCCCAGTCCTCTCCCTACAATAACACTACACTACCCTGCACGACCCCCCAACACTACCCTAAATCCAAAAACACTACCCCATACAAACACCACAACACTACTCTAAAACACTACCCCCAGCACGACCCTCCCCCTTCCCCCAGTCCGGTCCCTACACTGCAACACTACCCTGCACGACCCCCCCGACACTACCCAAAATCCTAAAACACAACCCTACACTACACAAACATTACAACACTACTTCGACACTACCCTAAACCCTAAAAAAGTAACCCCCACCCCAAGCGTAATCCCCCTTACCTCTCTCTCTCCTCGTGGTTCCTCTCTCCTGGTTCCAGCGTCGTCTAAGGGGCGGTGCACGTCGTTGTGAGGAAACGGAACAGCCTCAGTTTCCTCACAACGATGTGGATAGCCATTACATCGCATGCGTTGTAAAAGCGCATGCAATGTAATGGTATGCGTAGTAATGGCTACGCGTTGTTACATCGCATGCGTTGTAACGCATGCGATGTAATGACTGGCGGGGTAACAGCCTCGTTGTAATGGCTGTTTACCACTCATGGCGGGCACTTCACCCAGGGAAAAGAGATTATGCATTCTTCTCACACTTGCATGACTTACACGTCCAGTTAGACGCCATAGTATTTACCCAGAATACACATGACCTAGTTGTACTTAGTGAGTATCTAGCCAGGAAGATTTCTACCACAACCCCCTACGGGTGGGATTGCGATGGGCGAGATCTCGCCCTTGCATCCCTACCTGACGACTGAAACCGGATCCCTCGAAGACCTTGTATATCAGACCGCGATACAGACCTCCATTAATAACTATATCTGAAAGAGAGTATTAGTTATAGATTCCTTACCTTACAATTACCCCCAGGCGTCAGACTGGATCCAGAGAATTTTTTTCTCAGCAGTACCCCTGCCCGTCAGTAGGTGGTGTCGGTCGACTCTGCGTTCGTCGTCGGCATCGTGATCGCCGGGATGACGTCGCGGTATCTACTTAGACGCCACCCCTGTGCACTGACGTCAGTTCTTTCTTTTTCCGCGCCAGCCAGCGCAGATCCGGAGAGAGCGGTACCCTTAGTCATTTTTGTCAACATCTTTTTTGAAGTCTTTACGACTCCTGGTGCACGAGGGATGTCAAGTCGTCGACCTGGTTTCAATCCTTGTGACTCCTGTCACAAGCTTATGTCGGTAACCGATCCTCACCTTGTGTGCCTTTGGTGCCTGGAGCGCAACCACGACCCGAAGTCGTGCTCTGACTGCCGGGCCCTGAATCCTAAGTCTTTGCGGGAGCGGTCCCGAAAGCTTTTGGAGGCCCGGCAGTAGGCTCTGCCCCGTTCAAGGTCCCGGTCGAGGGGAAGGTGCGGGACTGGTCGCGGAGCCACCACCACCATTCGTCATCGAAGTCTTCGTCATCGGGTAAGTCGAAGCACAAGAAGAAAGCGAAGAAACATAGTCGCTCTTCATCTTCTCCCCATCCGTCGGCCGACGCGGGACACGGAGGGTCGTTCTCTGGCTCCGCCCTCGGAGCCTGCTGGGATGGCTCCGCGCTTCCCTCCCTTTCCGGGAGCCGGTGCGTCCCCTGCCCAGCCTTGTGCATTTTACGAAGCCCTCCATTCCATCTTTGAGCAGCCCGACTCCGCCGGTGCGCCTTCGGGCCCCGCGGACTCAGCTGGGGGCTCTAGGTCTTCGATGCCAGCGGCTCCGGCCTCGGCGCCGCAGGGCCCCCTAGGATCTTGGCCTGGATCTGGATCGACGCTGGTCGACCTCATGGTACCTTCCCCGGCGCTGATTCCTCTGACCCCAGCCTCCCTCTCGACTTGGACACTGAGCCGGTACCGGCGCCGGAGGGTACTTTTGTACTGCTGTTCTTCCCTGGCGTTCCTTATTGCCCTGAGTGGCAGCCAGAGGAGGGTCAGGAGGACTGGGAGAGGTCTGTTGACCCTCTGGCAGACCAGCTTGAAGAGCCGGACTGGAGAGAGGAGTTGGGTGATGCCAGTGGTCTGGATACCTCCCCAGACCTTGGTATGCTTTCTCCCCCTACTGTGGCTACGGAGGAGGAAGCTTCGTACGCTGTAGTGTTGCGTAGGGCGGCTGAGGCCTTGAGCTGCCTACGGTGGCGGTCAGGGCTAACCTCCTGACTGAAGTGCTTCAGTCGGCAGCAGCCTCTTCGGAGCCCTTGTTGCCTTTCAATGAGGCCCTCCCTGACGTCCTTCTGGGCTCCTGGTCCAAGCCCAGCACAGGGGCTCCTGTGGATAGGATGAATGCCCGACGCCACCTCTCGGCCCCGGGCGACCCACTTTTCCTCTCCCAACAGCCTGCCCCCGAGAGCTGGGTGGCCCAAGCCTCATCCGCGAAAGGAAGCGCTTTCCCTACAGCTCCTCAAGATAGGGAATCCAAGAAGCTGGACCATCTTGGGAAGATGTTTTCTTCTGCCAGCTTAGGACTGCGGTCGGTGAACACCGCATGTCTCTTTGGGCCGTTACACACATTCGGTGTGGAACACAGTTATGCAAGTGCTGCCATAGTGCCCGGAGGAGGCCCGGGCTGTGCTCACCCGCGTTGTTGCTGAGGGTCGAGACGCAGCAAAGTTCACCATCTGGTGTGGGCTGGATACCGCCGACTCGCTGGGTAGGACGATTTCCACGTCGGTAGCCCTGAGGCGCTACGCCTGGCTGAGAACCTCTGGCGTCTCTGGGTATGTCCAATCTACCCTTTTGGACATGCCCTTTGATGGCCGTCTCCTGTTAGGCGACAAGGCGGACAACGTGCTCGAGTGCTTCAAGGACTTTAGGGCTACTGCCAGGTCCTTGGGTATTGCAACAACTTCTCGCCCCATGCAGTCTACCTTTCGCCCCTATCGTGGCCACGAAAGGGGTGCCCCAGCACGTTCCACCTAGAGCCACAGGGCCGCACAAGCCACCAAACCTTTGCGCGGCCGGGGACGTGGGACCCAGCATCGTGGGTCTGGGGGCCAGAGGGAGGGTCAGTCCACTAATGCCCACCCTGCAGCTGCTTCCAAACCTTCCTAGTCTGACTTTTCCGGGCCACCAGTTGCCAGTGGGCGGCAGGATCCACCATCACCTCACCCACTGGCACAACATCACGTCGGACAGGTGGGTTTTGCAGATAGTCCGAAGGGGCTACTCCCTCCCCTTCGAGACTACCCCTCCTTCCATGCCACCAACACTCCATCACATGTCGGAGGATCACTTGGCCCTTCTCCGTCAGAAAGTTACACTCTCTTGGCCAAGGGAGCTATCAAGCGAGTCCCTGTGCCAGAAGTAGGTCGTGGATGTTATTCCCACTACTTCCTGGTACCCAAGAAGGACAAAGGCCTGCATCCTATCTTGGATCTCAGGGACGTGAACTGCTTCCTCCGGAAGGAGAAGTTCAAAATGTTGACATTGGCTCAGGTCCTGTCTGCCCTGGAGACTGGATGGTAGCGTTGGACTTGCAGGACGCTTATTTCCACAACCCCGTCCTGCCAGACCACATGCGGTACCTACGGTTCACGGTAGGCCACGAGCATTTTCAGTTTACCGTGCTCCCCTTTGGCTTTACCAGCGCCCCTCGGGTGTTCACGAAAGTGATGGCAGTGGTCGCAGCTCATTTGCGCAGATCAGGGGTTCCAGTCTTCCCCTATCTCGACGACTGGCTGTTGAAGGCGAGCTCGCCGCAGGCTGTCGTCTCCCACCTCCAAACTACGGCAGACCTCCTGCATTCGCTAGGGTTCACTATCAACGTGCTGAAGTCACACCTCATTCCCTCTCAGAAGCTCCTTTTCATCGGAGCAGTTCTGGATACAGCGCAGTTTCGGGCTTATCCCCCCGAGCAGCGAGTCTGGGATATTCGGGCTATGATACCGATATCTGAAAGAGACAATTAGTTATAGATTCCTTACCTTAAAATTACCCCAGGCGTCAAACAGGATCCGGAGAATTTTTTCTTCAGCAGTACCCCTGCGTGTCGAAAGGTGGCGTCGGTCGGCTCCGCGTTCGTCGTTGGCGTCGTGGCGGCCGGGATGACTTTGCGGTAGCTACTTAAATGCCGCCTTCGCGCGCTGACGTCAGTTCTTCATTTCTTTTTCCGCGCCAGCCAGCACAGTCACTTTTTGACTGATCTTTTTGCGACTTTTGTCGACACCGTTTTTGATTCTTTGACTCCTGGTGCACTTAGGGATGTCCGGTTTCAAGGCTTGCGGGTCCTGCCGAAAGCTGATGTTGGTGACGGATCCGCATCGCGTGTGCCTGTGGTGCCTGGAGCGCGACCACGACCCCAAGTTGTGCTCCGACTGCCGGACCATGAATCCGAAGTCTTTGCGGGAGCGCGCCCGAAAGCTTCTTGAGGCCCGGCAGTCCGCTCCGTTCAAGGTCCCAGTCATGCGGGAGGTCGAGGAACCGGTCGCGGAGTCACCACCACTCGTCCTCGAAGTCTTCGCACTCAGGTAAGTCGAAGCACAAGAAGAAGTCGAAGAAGCATCGTCGCTCTTCGACTTTTCCCCGTCCGTCGGCCGACGCGAAGAGGGATGCGGAGGATGCCTGTCCCGTGGCTCCGAAGGGTCAGCTCCGAGTTTCCCTCCTTTTCCGGGACCCGGAGCGACCCCTGCCCAGCTTCGAAGCTTTTACGAAGCGATGCGTGCCATCTTTGGGCAGCCCGACTCCGCTGGCGCGCATTCAGGCCCCACGGACTCGGCTGGGGGCCCTGGGCCTTCGACGCCGGCGGCTTCGACCTCAGCTCCTCATGGTCCCCTTGGATCCAGGCCTGAATCCGGATCGGCGCTGGTCAACCTGATAACACCTCCCCCGGCGCCGATTCCACCGGCACCACGTCCGCAGCCGACCAACCGGCGTTGACCCCGGCCTCCAACCTGACTTGGACACGGAGCCGGACCAACGTCGACCGACTCCGGGGCCGATGGGTACTTTTGTACCCCTGTTCTACCCTGGTGTTCCTCTCAGGCCAGATAGGCAACCAGAGGAGGGTGAGGAGGTCTGGAGACCTTTTAACTGACCAGTTGGATGAACCGGACTGGAGAGAGGAGTTGGGGGAAGCCAGTGGTCTGGATACCTCCCCAGACCTTGGCATGTTGTCTCCCCTACCGTGGCTATGGAGGAGGGAGCGTCTTACGCAGTGGTGTTGCATAGGGCGGCCGAGGCTCTTAACCTCGAGCTATCTACGGTGGCAGTCAGGACTAACCTCCTGACGGAGGTGCTTTTAACTGGCAGCGAGCTCTTTGGAGCCCCTGCTGCCGTTCTGTGATGCCCTAACTGATCGTTTTGGGCACCTGGTCCAGGCCCAACACAGGGGCTCCTGTGGATAGGATGATTGCCTGACGCCACAGCCCGGCTCCGGGCGACCCCACTTTGCTCTCCCAACACCCCACCCCTGAGAGCTTGGTGGTCCAAGCCTCGACGTCCAAAGGCGCATTCCCTAACGCTCCACCTGATAGGGAATCCAAAAAGCTGGACCATCTTGGGAAGATTTTTTCTTTCTCCAGCTTGGGACTGCGGTCGGTAAACACAGCATGCCGGTTGAGCCGTTACACCCACTCCGTGTGAGATACGGTAGCGCAACTGCTGCCCCAGTGCCCGGAGGAACCCCGGGTCGTGCTCTCCCGTGCAGTCGCCGAGGGGAGAGATGCAGACACGTTTACCATACGATGTGGACTGGACGCCGCCGACTGGCTAGGCAGGACGATTTCAACGTCGGTAGCCCTTCGCCGCTACGCCTGGCTGAGGTCGACTGGTTTTTCCGGGGATGTCCAGGCTACCCTGATGGACATGCCCTTTGATGGCCGTCGCCTGTTCGGCGACAAAGCAGACAAACGCGCTAGAACGCTTCAAGGACTGTCGGGCTACGGCCAAGTCCTTGGGCCTCTCCACCACCCGCCCTGCGCAGTCTGCTTTTTGCCCCTTTCGTGGCTACGCAAGGGGTGCCCTGCCACGTTCCACCCAGAGCCACAGGCTGGCGCAAGCTGCTCAGCCCCTGCACGGCCGGGCATGTGGGACCCACCGTCGTGCGTCTCGGGGCCAGCGAGCGGGCCAGTCCACCAGTGCCCCCTCTGCAGCAGCCTCCAAACCCTCCTAGTCCGACCTTTCAGGGCCACCGATCGCCAGTGGGTGGCAGGATTCGCTGTCACCTCCCCCACTGGCGCACCATCACGTCGGACAGGTGGGTTTTGCAGATAGTCCGAAGGGGCTACTCCCTCCCCTTCAAGACTACCCCCCCCCCCCAGCCTTGCCACCTCAGTACAATCGCATGTCGGAGGATCATCTGGCCCTTCTCCAAAAGGAAGTTACGTCTCTCTTGGCCAAGGGAGCCATCGAGCGAGTTCCTGCCCCAGAAGTAGGTTGTGGCTCCTATTCCCACTACTTTCTGGTGCCCAAGAAGTACAAAGGCCTGCGTCCTATCTTGGATCTCAGGAACGTCAACCGCTTCCTCCGGAAGGAGAAGTTCAAAATGTTGACGCTATCTCAGGTCCTGTCTGCCCTCGACCCTGGAGACTGGATGGTAGCGTTGGACTTGCAGGACGCTTACTTTCACATTCCAGTCCTGCTGGCCCACCGGCGTTACCTGCAGTTCACGGTAGGCCACGAGCACTTTCAGTTTACCGTGCCCCCCCTTTGGCCTTACCAGCGCTCCTCGGGTGTTCACGAAAGTGATGGCGGTGGTCGCAGCTCATCTGCGCAGATCAGGGGTTCCAGTCTTCCCCTATCTCGATGACTGGCTGTTGAAGGCGGGCTCGCCCCAGGCAGTCGTCTCCCACCTCCAGACTACGGCAGACCTCCTGCATTCGCTGGGGTTCACTATCAACGTGCCGAAGTCACACCTGACTCCCTCTGAGAAGCTCCTTTTCATCGGAGGGGTTCTGGACATGACGCGGTTTCGGGGCTTATCCTCCCGAGCAGCATGTCCGGGATATTCGGGCTATGATTCTGATCTTTCAGCCTCTATCCCGGGTTTCGGTCAGAATGACCATGAGACTGGTGGGCCTCATGGCCTCCTGCATCCTGCTGGTAGATCATGCCAGGTGGCATATGCGGGCTCTGCAGTGGGACCTGAAGTTCCAGTGGGCACAACATCAGGGGAATCTGTCCGATTGTGTTCAGATCTCTTGGGGCACTGCAGGTCAATTGCAGTGGTGGCCAACAAACCAGGATTGGGTCAACGGCAGATCCCTCTCCCTCCCTTCCCCAACCGGAGTTCACAGTGATGATGGATGCATCACTTCTGGGGTGGGGCGGCCACATGGGAGAGGCGGAGATCAGAGGCCTCTGGTCTCCGGCGGAGTCCAGTCTCCACATCAACCTTCTGGAGCTCCGGGCGATCTGTCTTGCTCTGAAAGCATTCCTTCCTTCTGTCCTGGGAAGAGTAGTGCAGGTGTTAACGGACAACAAACAGGGCGGGTTGGGGTCGTGGACCCTATGTGAGGAGGCTCTCCGTCTCTAGACATGGCTGAAACATCAGGGCATATCCCTGGTGGTTCAACACCTGGCAGGTTCACTGAACGCCAGGGCGGACTAACTCCGCCGCAGATGCATGATGGATTACGAATGGCGTCTTCACTCGGAGGTGGTGCAATGTCTCTTTAGGCAGTGGGGAGAGCCTTGGTTAGATCTCTTCGCCACCAAAGAGAACGCGCAATGTCAGCAATTCTGCGCGTTGGAATTTCAAAGGCGGCACTCGCTAGGCGACGCTTTTCGTCGCGAGTGGCGTTGCGGTCTTCTATACGCCTTTCTGCCTATACCACTTCTGCCCAGAGTGTTGAAGAAGATCAAGCGCGACCGGGCCCAGGTAATTCTTGTGGCTCCGGATTGGGCACGAAGAGTCTGGTATCCTGAGCTGTTACACATGGCCATCGATCCTCCGATCAGACTGCCTCTTCGGGAGGATCTTCTGTCGCAGCAGCAGGGGACAGTCCTCCACCCGAACCTGTCCAGCCTCCACCTCCTTGCATGGAGATTGAGCAGCGACAGTTGACAAGTTCTCTTGTTCCTCCTTTCTTTGGCCCAGCAGGGCTCTGCTCTGGGCACTCTTAAGGGCTATCTCTCAGCCATTTCAGCCTTTCTTACTCTTCCTGATCAGCCTTCTCTTTTCAAGTCCCCTGTTGTAAATCGCTTTCTTTTTTTTTTTTAACAACAGATTTTATTGAGTTTTCGGCGTACCAGAAAGGCAAAGCCCAGTAAACAAAGTACAGTTGATATGCAGTATGACAGGTCTCCCGGTACTGAAACGCCCTCCCCAAAGGTCTGCAGAACATCAGACCACAAGAACCCCCAGACCCCCTCCTGCGCACGTACCACATTGTTGTAAGCAGTATACACTGTATATACACCAAGAATGTCCAACTACGTCTCAGCGCTAGAATTTTACACTGGTAGGTCATTTACCACAAGTCGTTCTATGGGGTCTCTGATATCAGGCGGTAACACCAGGGATAGATCTATATCTCTGAATTTGGCCCACCTGGACCAAATCTTCCCATGTTTCTGTGGGCATCCCCGCGCCCGAAACACTGCCACCTCCGCCGACATACATCTGTCTAGGGCTTTTTTCCAGTTGGATACAGATGGCGGGGACGTATTTTTCCAATGTTGTGCTATGTCCCGCTTGGCTAGGGTGAGGCCCAAAAATAGCAGGTGTTTATACTTATTCCCCCCAATGTCTTCAGTGCTATGTAAGAGTGCCAATCTAGGGTCAGACGGGATATCCCAAGCCAGGACACGTCCCATGCAAGAAAGTACACCAGACCAGAAGGATTGTATTGCTCCACAGCTCCACACCGTATGTAAAAACGACCCCTCATCCGTGCCGCAGCGAAGACAAGTAGAAGACGGGATTACTCCCATTTTCCATAGGCGAAGACGTGTATAGTATACCCTGTGGAGGTATTTGAATTGGATGAGCCGATATCTAGTGGAGACGGCCGCGTATCTGGGACTGGCTAATGCCTCGGCCCAATCGTCATCTGTCAAGTTGGGTAGATCTGCCTCCCAGGCGGCCCAGGTGCGTTGGATGGTGGTCTTGGAGTGCGTCGTGAGAGTTTGATAGATTTGTCTAATTTTATGGGCCCCAAGGTCCCCCATCAGCAAACGCCCCTCCAGTGGGTGGAACTCCGGTAATGACTCTAATTGTCGTATCAGAGGGGTCAATGCGTGTCTGAGCTGTAGGAAACAGTGGAACTGTGATTTATGAAGGTCAAACTCCGTCTGAAGTTTTTGAAAGGATTTAAGGGTGGTCCCCTGCATCACGTCCCCCAGCGTCGAGACGCTAATATCGTCCCATCTGCGAAACCCCATCAATGACGCAACTGGCCGGAGAAATGTGCCTTGCCATAGGGGAGTGGCGCCTGTTAACGTACCCCACCAGCCCATGGTCTTAACCGCTCGCCTCCAAACCTGAATGACCACTCTGCAGGCAGGAGAAAGCGCCGTCAGGGGGGAATTGCTGTACAAGAGGTGGAGCAGGGGGGTGCCCTCCATAGCCGACCGTTCCACGGCGTAGGCCGGATCAGCATGGGAGCCATGCCACCACTCGTTGATTACCAAGAGATGCGAGGCCCAATAGTACGCTCGAACATCCGCCGCCGCAATGCCCCCGCAGTACGTGGACTGTATGCAGGTTGCAAGCGCCACTCGGATCGCGCCCCCCTGCCATAAGAATCTATTCAGTAGAGCATTGACCTGGAGGAACCATGACGGGGGAATAGGGTATGGATAATTCTGGAGTCGGTAGAGTAGGCGGGGAAGAGATACCATTTTAAAAATTGCAGACCTGCCGTAGAGTGATAGGGGCAACTGAGACCAGATCGTTGTCTCTTCTCTGACGGCGGAGAGCGGCGGGGCAATATTGCGCAACCAGGCATCATCGGGGCTGCGAGTTACAATGACCCCTAGATACTTGAGGCCTGCATCCGCGATGAGCAGTTGCGATGCCCATGCCTGGTTTCGCTGGTCCCCGTGTATGGGGAACAGTATAGATTTAGACGGGTTAGCACGGAGACCGGAGGTCTCTCCGAAAATGCGAAGGATCTGGACGACACGAGGCCCAGAGAACCACGGATCGGACATAAAAAATAGGACATCGTCAGCGTAAAGCGCGATCTTGTCTGAGTATTCCGGCGTCCAGTCTAATCCCCTGACCACAGAGTCAAAGCGCACCCATGCGGCCAAAGGTTCGATCGCTAGGGCAAATAAGAGTGGGGACAGGGGACACCCCTGTCGGGTACCCCTGCGAATCGGAAAGGGGCAGAGCAGCCGCCGGCCGTCCGAACCGAAGCCGTGAGGTCTGTGTATAAAAGCTTCACATACGCCAGGAACCGGGGCCCCAAATTGATGGCAGTTAGGAGTTTAAAAAGGTACGTCCAACTCAAGGAGTCGAATGCTGTGTCTATGTCCACTAATAGGAGCGCCGCAGGGCGTCCTAGGCGTGGGGCTTCCGCGATGGCGTTATGTACCCGTCGAATGTTGTGGCTGGTAGAGCGTTGTGGCATGAAACCGGATTGGTCCGGATGCACCAAAGTTTGAATACAGGTGCGGATGCGATCGGCCAAGACCCTGCCCAGCAGTTTATGCTCAATGTTTAATAGAGAGATAGGGCGGTATGAGCCCGGGTCGTCCGGGGGTCGGCCGGGTTTGAGAAAGACCACGATCTCGGCGTGCCGCCAATCAGGGGGTAGAATGCGCTGCTCTAGGGCTTCGTCAAGCGCCCCCAACAGATGTGGACCCAGGATAGCAGTGTGTCGGCTCAGGAATTCACTTGGAAACCCATTTGGGCCCGGGAGCGGCCCGGATGCAGATTGGATAGAGCTACCTGCAGCTCATCCAGAGTAATGGGCTTATCTAGTGTATCGCGTACCTCATCGGGAAGACGGCGGGGTGGAATATCTGTTAAAAGGCGTCTATCAGGGTGCGGCTATCACCTCCCGTTCTTCATATAGCTCAGTGTAGTACTGGGCAAATGCCTGGACCACAGCTGTGGGGGAGGAGCATATACTGCCGTCAGGGGACTTCAGAGTTAGAACCGAGGCCGGGGACATCCGAGCCTGACAGTCTGTGGAGCATTTGGCTGGACTTATCGCCCCACTGGTAGATTCTGTATTGAGTCGCTAGCCACGCCTCCTTGGCGGCGTCAGTATGTAGTTGATGAAGCTGTTGTTGGGTATGGAGGAGATTGCGGCGCGCGGCGGGGTCAGATCTCTCCACTAGTTGGGCCTGCAGGCGAACCTGCCGGTCCTCCAGTTCCTCTACCCGTTCCAAGCGGCGGCGCTTCTCCCCGGAGCGAAAGCTGATGTCTGCCCCCGAACCGTAGGTTTAAGGGCTTCCCAAAGGGAGACCAGGGACGATGTGGACCCTACATTGAAACTGAAGTAGTCCTGTATTGCCTGCAGGAGCATCTCCTGGTAGTCCACGCTGCGGAGAGACCAGGGAGACATGCGCCATCTACGAGGGGCCCGATGTGTCTGAAGGCGCAGCTTGAGTTGGATTGGGGAGTGATCAGATAGGCCCCGGGCCAAAATGGAGGTGCGGGATACCCGATGTATGTAGCTATGGGGGAGGAATAAATAGTCTAGGCGTGAGAGGGTGGGATGCACTGACGAGGTATATGTAAACCCTGCTTCTGAGGGGTGGAAAGCCCGCCAAGAGTCTGCCCAACCCAGTGTGTGTGCCAAAGTCTGTAATTTGGATCGAGGAATGGGTGTATTTTGCGGAAGTGCACGCCATCTGTCTCGAGGGGTCATAATGTCATTCCAATCCCCGCCCAAAATCGTCAAGCCCCCTGGAAGGTCCCCCAGAGTTGTGTTAATTTGTCTACAAATGTCTGTCCCAATGGAGGAGGGGTGTATATGCTCCCAATGGTGATCTGTTCACCCGCTAGGGTGCCGGTGATAATCGTGTAGCGTCCACCTGGATCCAACCAATGGCGCGTTACCTGGAGCGGCACTCGACGATGAACAAGTATCGCCGTGCCGCGGGCGCCCCTTACAAAGCCTGAGTGGTACACCGTGGCAAATCCGAATCTGGACAGGCAGGGGTTTTAGTGCCCAGGAGATGAGTCTCCTGTAATAGTAGGATGTCCGCAGAATGCCGCTTTGCCAATTGAAGCACCGCCCCCGTTTGACTTTGTTGAGGATTCCCCGCACATTCCATGCCATTATGTTGAGTTCCCCAGTGGAGTCTTACGTGTGTCCTGTGCCATACCTAATTTCTTTAGTGTGTAATGACCTACAATGTAGTGGTGTCGTAGTTGGTAGTCGTGGGTCTAGTGCGCAGAGCAAAATATAACAGTAGCGGTAACATAACTGGAACCCCCATTCCCTCCCCGCCCCCCACCCCAATACTTCCAGGAACGTGAAGCATCTGTCGCGGTGAAATCCTTACCTAAGCCCTCAACAGGATGACTCAAGTGGTTTCCCCAATGGATCCCCCCACCCAACTTTGCCCAACATTTCCTACACGTCCGGGGCGGACTATGGCAAATACCCCTCAGAGCGTGTATATTTGGCCCAGGCACCTTAAAAACTAACATCGCCCTCTATGGAGTCCCTGCTACAAGGCCTTGATTACAAGATGTGGATGGAAGACTAATGTTCCATGGCCAATGCAAGATCAGTCGGCTGTCTCTGGGTGGCCCTTGGCACACCAGTTGGAGCGGGACCGGTGGTGTCTTGCTGTAGCTTGGTTTTCTGGCCGGCCGCTCCGGTGAGAGCCCTGTGAAGAATCCGAGTCCGGCGGTGGCGTCGAGTGAGGCTTAAGGGTATGTCTCTCGTCCGTCCAGGCGAAGATCTCCTCTGGTGAATTGAAGAAAAGAGTCTTGGCATTGTAGATTATCTTCATACGAGCGGGAAACAGCAGTGCGTATGAGATGTTCAGGTCGCGTAGTCGTCGTTTGGCCTCAACAAAGGATTGCCGCTGCTGCTGCACCAGCCGGGTGTAGTCTGGAAAGACCATTATGGGACGTGAGTCGAAGACCATTTTGTCCTTGTGGAGCCGGGCATAGCGGAGGATGGCATCCCTGTCGGCGTAATTGAGAAGCCTGGCGATCACCGGCCTTGGGCGTTCTCCGGGAGGGGCTTTTAGTCAGAGCCCGATGGGCCCGCTCAACCACAAAGCAGGAGGACCTGACCTCTGGCGGCAAGAGGGTCGTGAGCCAACCTGAGAGGAAAGCGTCCATGGATGTGCCTTCACATCCCTCCGGGAAGCCCACCAGGCGGATGTTATGGCGCCGGGTCCTTCCTTCTGCGTCTTCGGCCCTGGATGCGAGCTCCCCTGAGACCGTTGTGAGTCTGTCCACCTGCTTCTGGAGGGTGGATACTGCATCTTCCACTGTGGAGACTCGGGTCTCCGCCTCCGTGATCCGGTCTACTGCCCGCCGAAGGTCCTGGCGGAGGAATGACACCTCCGAGTCACCGGCCCCGATCTGGGCCTCAAGGGCCGTCCGTGACTGGTTGATGGCCGTGAGAAGCATCGCGGTGTCCGATGACAGTCTCAGCGCCCTCCTTCCCAGTGACCGTAGTGGTGTAGTGGTCCATAGTGTTCTGTTTGGGGGCCGCTGCACCAGGTTTGTCCTTGCCCATCGTGGCGCGGGAGGGCCGGGGGAATGTACTCGGGCCCGCCGCAGTCGGGGATGGACGTAGGAAGGTAGGCCTCACAGGAGAACCGAGGATAGTGACCGATGGGAGTCGGCCATGCAGAGTCGGGGGATATCACGGGCGCCCTCCAGTAGGCACCGTGTGGACAGGGCAGCAGTCGGTCCAGGTCCCAGGCCCCGTATTCCTCCACTCGGGGGGCCCCCCAAAACGCCGAAGGGTCACAGGGAGCCGCACACCGCCAGCCCAGGAACCACCAGCCGAATGGTCCCCGGCGGGTCTCAGTGGGGGTCGGCATCAAAAGGCTCCACGCCGTGCGCCAGCCGCCAGCGGGGTCTCAGCGGGGGTCAACGACACCGGCACCACTCCCAGTGGACGCCAGGTCCCCCCGGGCAAGGTATAATGGCACCGACCCTTTCACGTGGAGAGTGTGTGTTTTCTTCGTGGTGCAGGCCCCTCTGCGTTCTTCTTTGGCAGGCTCGGCTCCCAACCAGGGCACAGCAGCAGCAGACGGGTCGTCCCACGAGGCACTCCAAGAGCGGCGCTGAGCGCTGCGGGCCCTCCTACCACCAGCAGCACTCAGGAGGCGGGGGGAGGGGGGGGCGGCCACAGCAGGGCCAGTGGTATGGTACGGGCGCAGCGTCGGGCCGTATCCAGACAGACCCCCTCCACACCCCAGGTCTCAACACGGCACTGACCTGGGGTTTCGCTGATCCAAGGCAGCCACCGGGCGATATAGCTGTCCGCAGCCCTCAGGGGATCGGGCCAGCTCCCGCCGCGGGCCGCACCGCAGCCGCCAGCCAGGCCGCCGCCGCAGCGAGGCCGGATCTGGAGCACTCGCGTACACCTCCGGCCTCAGACTCCACCCGGGAGGTCCCGGTCCGCTCCGCCGTTGATGCCCCGCGCCTTCGGCGTCTGGGACCAGGATTGTGGTAGGATCGGGGCTCCGAGGTGGTACGGGCCGGCGGAGCTCTACAGAGCCGCGTCCGCCATGTTTGGCTCCAAGCCACGCCCCTCCGTAAATCGCTTTCTTAAGGGCATTACTCATCTTTTTCCTCCTGTTCCCTTCGTAATGCCTCATTGGGACTTGAACTTGGTTCTTACTTTTCTTTTGTGCGCTCCCTTTGAGCCGCTACATAACTGTCCTCTCAGACTTCTCACTTTAAAGACTGCCTTTCTGGTTGCCATCACTCTGCTCGCAGAGTGAGTGAGCTCCAGGCTCTTTCTTCAAAACCTCAGTTTCTGGCAGTTCATCCGGACAAGGTTGTCCTTCGAACTCGAGCCTCTTTTCTTCCTAAAGTGGTTACTTCTTTCCACATCGGTCAAACCATCACTTTGCCCACCTTCTTTCCGCCTCCGCATCCTTCTAAGGAGAAAGAGCGGCTCCACCGTCTGGATCCAAAACGTGCTCTTTCCTTTTATTTGGATCGCACCAAACAATTCCGGGTGGATGATCAGCTCTTTGTTGGCTACGTGGGCGCCAAAAAAGGTCGGGCCGTGCACAAACGGACCATCTCTAGGTGGGTTGTTTTGTGCATTAAAGCTTGCTACTCTTTGGCAAAGAAGGAGCCTCCAATGGGATTGCGCGCCCATTCCACCTGGGCGACGGCAGCTACCACTGCTTTGGGATGGGGAGTCCCCCTTAATGACATCTGTCAGGCAGCTACGTGGGCATCTCTGGACACGTTCACAAAACACTACTGCCTGGACAGCCAAGTCCAGAGAGACAGCTTCTTTGGCCATTCTGTTCTCCAGGACTTTCTGGTGTGAACTTGGTTCGCAGACCCACCTCCGGGGTTGGTATTGCTTGGGTATCTATTCTAAAGGTAAGGAATCTATAACTAATTGTCTCTTTCAGATGAACAAGTTACTTACCTTCGGTAACGATATATCTGTGTGAGACACTGATTAGTTATAGATTCTTTACCGCCCCACCATCTCCCCGTTCTGCAAACTGACTTCTAGGGTCAGGGAATCCCTTTCAGGGCCCTAGTTTTGTGCACCAGTGGTCAGTGTCTTGCATGGCTCTGTGCTTCTGGTGTGGAATGTCGTGTAAAAGAACTGACGTCAGCGCGCGAGGGCGGCGTCTAAGTAGCTACCGCAACATCATCACACGACCACGACGCCAATGACTAACGCTGAGCCGACCGATGCCACCTTTTGACACGCAGGGGTACTGCTGACGAAAAAATTCTCCGGATGCAGTCTGACGCCTGGGGGTAATTCTAACGGTAAGGAATCTATAACTAATCTATGTCTCTTACAGATATAGCGTTACCGAAGGTAAGTAACTTGTTCGTTTCAACCTCTATCCCGGATTTCGGTGAGAATGACCCTGAGGCTGCTGGGCCTCATGGCCTCCTGCATCCTGCTGGTGGATCATGCCAGGTGGCATATGCAGGCTCTGCAGTGGGGCCTGAATTTCCAGTGGGCGCAGCATCGGGGGAATCTTTCCGATTGCATCCAGATCTCGGAGGGCACTGCACACCAATTGCAGTGGTGGCTAACGCACCAGGATTGGGTCAAAGGCAGATCCCTCTCCCTTTCCCAACCAGAGTTCACAGTGATGACAGATGTGTCACTCCTGGGATGGGGCGGCCACATGGGAGAGGCGGAGATCAGAGGCCTCTGGTCTCCGGCGGAGTCCGGGCTCCACATCAACCTTCTGGAGCTCCGGGCGATTTGTCTTGCGCTGAAGGCATTCCTTCCTTCTGTCAGAGAAAGGGTAGTGCAGGTGTTCACGGACAACACCACCGCCATGTGGTACTGCAACAAACCGGGCAGGGTGGGGTCGTGGACCCTATGTCGAGAGGCTGTTCGCCTTTGGACGTGGCTGTAACATCAAGGCATGCCCCTAGTGGTTCAACACCTGGCAGGTTCTCTTAACGCCAGGGTGGACGAACTCGGCTGCCGGTGCATGATGGATCACGAATGGCGTCTTCACTCGGAGGTGGTGCAAGGTCTCTTTCAGCAGTGGGGAGAGCCTTGGTTAGACCTGTTCGCCACCGAACAGAACGCGCAGTGTCAGCAGTTCTGCGCGTTGGAATTTCCAAGGCGGCACTCGCTCGGCGACGCTTTTCGTTGCAAGTGGAATTGCAGTCTTCTATACGCCTTTCCACCTATATCACTTCTGCCCAGAGTGCTGAAGAAGATCAAGCGCGACCGGGCCCAAGTCGTTCTTGTGGCTCCGGACTGGGCATGAAGAGTCTGATATCCTGAGCTCTTGAACATGGCCATCGATCCTCCGATCAGACTGCCTCTTCGGGAGGATCTTCTGTCGCAGCAGCAGGGGACGGTCCTCCACCCGAACCTGTCCAGCCTCCACCTCCTTGCGTTGAGATTGAGCGGCGACAGTTGACAGTCTTCGACCTTCCTCCCGAAGTCTGTAATGTCATCTTGGCAGCCAGGCTTCCCTCTACTAAGACAGTATACGCCTGTAGATGGAACAAATTTGTGGCATGGTGCGCAGCAAAGGCTGTGGATCCCCTTTCTGCCCCTCTTTCTGAGGTTCTCCTATTCATACTTTCTTTGGCCCAGCAGGGCTCTGCTCAAGGCACCCTTAAAGGCTAGCTTTCAGCCATTTCGACCTTTCTTCGCCTAACTGATCAGCCTTCTCTATTGTAAATAGCTTTCTTAAGGGCATTACTCACCTCTTTTCTCCTATTCCTTTCGTAATGCCCCAGTGGAACTTGAATCTTGTCTTGACTTACCTTATGTGCGCTCCCTTCGAACCACTACATAATTGTCCTCTTAGACTCTTGACTTTAAAAACTGCTTTTCTGTTTGCCATTACCTCTGCTCGCAGGGTGAGTGAGCTGCAGGCTGTATCTTCTAAACCTCCTTTCCTTGCTGTCGATCCGGACAAGGTTGTCCTTCGAACTAGGCCTTCTTTTCTACCCAAAGTGGTTACCTCTTTCCACATAGGACAGACCATCACTTTGCCCACCTTCTTCCCGCCCCTGCATCCTTCCAAGGAGGAGGAAAGACTCCACCGTCTGGATCCAAAACGTGCGTTATCATTTTATCTGGATCGCACAAAACAATTCCGGGTGGGCGATTATCTCTTTGTTGGCTATGTGGGCGCCAAGAAAGGTCGGGCCGTGCAAAAACAGACCATCTCTCGATGGGTCGTCCTTTGCTTTAAAAACTGTTATTCCTTGGCGAAAAAGGAGACTCCGGTAGGACTGCGCGCCCATTCCACCAGGGCGACGGCAGCCACTACGGCTTTGGGACGTGGAGTCCCCCTTGGTGACATCTACCAGGCAGCCACGTGGGCATCACTGCACACGTTCACTAAACATTACTGCCTGGATAGTCCAGTCCGGAGAGACGGCTTCTTTGGCCGTTCAGTTCTCCAGGACTTTCTGGTGTGAACTTAGTTCGCAGACCCACCTCCGGAGTGGGTATTGCTGGGGTATCTATTCTAAGGTAAGGAATCTATAACTAATAGTCTCTTTCAGATGAACAAGCTACTTACCTTCGGTAATGATGCATCTGTAAGAGACCTATATTAGTTATAGATTCCTTACCTCCCCACCCATCCTCCCCGTTCTGCAAATTGACTTCTAGAGTAAGGGACTCCCTTTCAGGGCCCTAGTTTTGTGAACCAGTGGTCAGTGTCTTGCATGGCTCTGCGCTTCTGGCGTGGAATGTCGTGTAAAAGAACTGATCGCAGGGGCGGCGTCTAAGTAGATACCGCATCGTCATCCCGGCGATCATGACGACGAACGCGGAGTCGACCAACGCCACCTACCGACGCGCAGGGGTACTGCTGAAAAAAAAAAAAAAACATCGCCGTATCCAGTCTGACGCCTTGGGGAAATTCTAAGGTAAGGAATCTATAACTAATATAGGTCTCTTACAGATATATCGTTACCCAAGGTAAGGAACTTGTTCTTTGAGGCGAACGAATGCACAGGATCGGGTCCCCAGGTAGAATGGGATGCTGTGAGAGGCTGGCTTAGTGTATGGTGCTTACTTCTGGAAGTGTAGCACCCTGCACTAATCCAGACAACCCTTATGGTGATTTTAGTGATCTTAGACACCTTAGAAAGCTCTCTCAGTGGTAGCTGTGGAGAGCTGCCTTCACGCTTATTCCAGAAGGAGTGTAAAGCAGCTTGTTTTACCAGTACTTAATCTTATGGTATAGGTTAAGTGAAAAAGAATCACACAGTGTAGTTATAAAAATATGTATTTTTATTACAAACACTCACTAACACATTGGTATCTCCGGGTAGGAGATAATACAACACAATGCACACAATACTTAGGAAATAGAACATGTAAATTGCACAAATACATAGTGGTCTCCAGGGGGAGACCAAACCATATACTAAAATAGTGGAATGCCAACCACGACTCAAGTCAACAAGCATTGGCATAGCCAATAGGTCTCGCCTTTGGGACCTTATAAGTTTAGCCATGCAGCAGACACGTCCAGTGGGTTTCGCAGTGGCGACAGGTGCAGACTGGTTCCCTTCAGCTCCGAGGTGTATAGTGCAGAAAAAAGAAATGCATGCGGCCTCCCCAAGCGGCCAATGCTGTGTGCTAAAGCATGGCTGCTGCCCATAATAAAGCATGCACAATAAAGCGCATGAAACCAATGTGTAAAAAACAAAAGCACAGGAAAGGGGGGAGTTTACATAATGGGGTCTTCCTGATGAAATTAAAACTATGGATGTGAGTGAAAGCCATTTTAGGCAGCCTGCTCCTATGTGCCCCCCTGCAGGGGGTTTCGCATGCGATGACGGAAACAGACAATCAGTTTTAAGATGCCGTGCAGAAAAAAGAAATGCGCGCAGCCTCCCTTACAAACGCGATCCGGAAGCGCTAATATTATTGACAAATGACATCCTTTAAATGAGCAACAACAGAAGACGAACCTGATCCGAGGTTAATTCACGGATGACCCGTGTAAGTAAGTAACACTGACAGGCAATTACCGTACCTGCTCCTCCGCAGTACTTTCAATCGGTACTCGTTTTAGCTGCACGTCGGGTCATTTAAAAAAATCTGCTTTCAAATTCTTAATGGTCCCAAGTGCCCCCAACGATGCACCCCCACCTCCCAAGACCACACCTACTTTACTGGTCAGCTCTGCCGTCTAGGAAGACTCGGTGAATGCCACGTTATTTATGTGTATGTTGCAGCTAATAGTTGCAGATAGAGTTGTCTCTCCGTGACAAAAGTTCAGGAACATGATTCTTATACATCATTAATCAGATTCAGTCTGCAACCTTCCCCGAAATGACAAAGATGAGCCTCTGCCAGATTATGCCCGAGGAGGAAGTGCTGCTGCTGCCGAGGAAAGAAAGTTCACCCCTCTGCGTACTGTTTTCTTCATTCGGTCTCTCCTCCATGTTCACTGTAAATGCACCTCGACACTCCCAATTTAAACAAAAATGATTGCAGTTGGAACGCAAATCCGGGCAGAGATTTACTGCTAGCATGTCATCCATAAATTGTGAGTGGGGCTGGGTGGTAGCCTAATGCAGCAGTTGGTGATCTGGAGAGATCACATGGGATAGGGAGGGAGGGCGTTCAGGGCCGGAGTCCTTGTTGCCGACGACCAGCTTTGGGCTGAGAGCCGAGAGCCGAGATGGGATAGGGAAGGAAGGCCAGGCAGGAGAGTTGTTAAGACCTGTGCTCATGTTAAAAAAAAAAAAAAAAAAAAAATTAAACGCGCCGGGCGCCGTTTTATTAAACAAAACAGGGCGCGCGCCTCCTGCTGTGGGCTGAGATGGGACAGTGTGCGGCGGCAGAAAGCATCAATTAAAACAAAAAAAGTGTTCTCCCACAATCGTGAGTGGGGGTGGGTTGTAGCCCTAATGCAGCCGCTGGTGGTCCTGAGAGATGACAGTGGATAGGGAAGGGAGGGCATGCAGGGCTTGAGTCCTTGTTGCCGACGACCAGCTTTGTGCTGAGAGCCGAGAAGGGATAGGGAAGGGAGGCCAGGCGTGAGAGCTGTAAAAAAAAAAAAAAAGCACGGAATCGAAACGGAGGAGCGGGGGCGAGCGAGCGCGGCAGCCTGCAAAGCAGTCCCAAAACGCTCGTGCGTCGTGGCTGGCCTTTGGATGAGTACGCGCGGCAGACATGTGTTTCCACTTATCGCGCCCGCGTCTGGGCACGATAATTGGAAACACATGTTTGCCGCGCGTACCCATCTCAAAAGGCCAGCCACGACGCACGGCGTTTCTTGGACTGCTTTGAAAACTCACTTACATTAAGTCTTCGCCTCTAAGCAGCGCTTGCGCGCTACTCGAGGCTCGACCTAAAAATGGACCCAGAAGACGTAGAGGAGCCGGGGACCCAAGGAACCACCCTAGGTGAGTATCTAGGAACCCCACGGAGGTCGTGTGCAGAGTGGGAACACGACCGCGTGCTCAATGTTGGTCAACAGGTAAGTCACGGTTGCAAGTTTAAAGAAGGACCCTTCCCAGTGGACCCTGAAGAAACCCCGTGGAAGATGGAAGGTTGGAAAGTCACCCCACCCGTGGATACCCCAGGAACCAGGATACCTACACGAGGGACGCCGGGTGCATATGTGTCAAGTGACGTCGGAAACCGCCGTAGACCACAATGGAGGACTTCAGGAAAGATTCACTGGAGAAGAAGATAAAGGAGTTTGGTGGAATCCAAAGATGGATTCAAGTTGAGAGGTACCTGCTAGCAGAGAGGACAGTCTATGCCACTCAGGAGTGACCAGGAGGTACGGAAGACGAATGCCCTGGATGTTGCAGCTCTGCAGACCAGGCGACGCTGTAGAAGACCAGGAGCTTGTCACGAGCTGTCCCACGTTGGCTGTCGAGAGCCCAGGGGTCAGTGTCCAGCAGGGGCACCAACAAGCTTTGGCAGTGGCAAACAACGTAGTAGATGAAAAGGGTGCAGTGTCGGGACCAGCAAGGTTCAAGTGACTCACAACGAGCAGGTAAGTCGGAGCAGGCCCGAGCAAGCAGGGGAGCCCACTGGAGATAAAGTAGACTCTCAAGAGGACCCACGGGCCGAAGGCACAGGAGTCACAAGAGTACCTCGAGCAGCTCACCAATAAAGAAGGCCCACGGTGCAGAGAAAGTGGTGATGGCGAAGATCTTAGCTGCAGGAGTTGCTTGAGGTTGGAGCTTCTTGGAGCCAGAAGATCTCTGGAGGAGAGAGCAAACAAGCCTTGGCAATGGCAAGTCGACGTGGTGCACAGGGGTGCTGTTCCTGTGGTTCCGACAAGGGATACTGGCCTCAAACTCTGTATGAAGACAGTGCAGGCCTCGAGGGAGTTGCAGAACCACCACCTGTGTTGCTGAACCTTACGGAGTCCTTGGGAGCCCAGGATCAGCAGACCAGTCAGCTGTGTTGCGGTGCCTGCAGATGCAGGGGAGTGACTCCTTCACTCCAAGGGAGATTTCTTCAGGTGTCTCGGATGTCCACAGGTCCTGGTGAAGACTCTGTATGGAGCATGGACACAGATGTTGCAGAAGACCAGCAGGACGACGACGACCAGGAGCAGCAGGAATCTTCCCCGGTGCAGTCTCGGTTCCCAAAGCGAAGTCCAGAGTGTCCAGATGGTTGAAGTTGAAGTGGTACGTGATCTGAATCTTGTCCCACGATGAATCTAGGGACCCACCCACAGGTAAGCCCTTAAGTACCCTAAGGAAAGGGTCGGGACGATTCAGGGGTCCCTTCTCAGAGGGGGGTCTGGACAGTAGGGAGGATACTCCCATGTCCTTTGCCCAGTTTTGCGCCAGAGCGGGAGCCAATGGCTCCCTGAACTGGTTTGAACTGGAGTATGCAAGGAGGGCCCCAAATGGGCCCGTCAGTCTCAGTGCCCTGGCAATGGCCCCAACCATGCCCCAATACACTAAACCCTGTCTGGGAGGTGGTCACACCTCCCTGTGACAGGATACCTTTTGTTCTGCCTTCCCCTGCTCGAGCTTGCCTCAGCAGCAGGAGGGTAGAAACATCTCTCTGGTCGGCAGCAGCCCTAGCTTGCTGTCCGGTTCTGGAAGACTGGTACCGGGAGCACTGAGGGCCTCCCGGAGGAGCTTTACAGTGCATGGAATCATACCTCCCACACCGTTAACAGTGTGGGAGGTATGATTCCAACATGTTTGATGCCAAACATGACAGGGTTCGTTACAGCCAGTTTAGAGATGGTCATCGCGTAATGACGCATGGCCACTCTATATGTCATAATGGCTGATGCACTTACAACCCGGGAGAATGGACTCCGAAGGTTGTGGGGTGTCCCTCTCATGCAGGGGCACCCTCACACTTAGGACCCAGCACCCTGCCTTCAGGATTAAAAGGCCTACCTTAGGGGTGACTTATAGGTTTTAAGTGTAGTGACCTCAGATATAGGGAAACCTATATCTGTCGCAAGTGGTGCTAGCACCAGCTTACACAGGCTACAATGGCAGGCCTGGAGTCACAATTTGAGTGGTCTCTCATGGGTGGTATAAAACATGCTTCAGTCCATGGGAGACCTCTGTTGTACCTATGCCCTGGGTACCTTGATACCTTATACTGGGGACTTACGATGTACCCCAGTAGCCAATCTGGAGTGTACCTAAGTAGTCACCATGTACAATTTAGGGATGATGCACAGAGACTGGGGTCCTGATTAGCAGCATCCCAGTCAGACAGTCAGAGAAACATGATGACACCAGCAAAAAGTGGGGGTGACCATAAAAGCAGATCCTACTTTCCTACAGATGCCTTCAAGGCGGTGATGAGAGGTAGATGTATTTCTGAAGCTGTGGGTATAAGGGGTACCCTCCTACGAGAAACATTAGCCGCAGAACAACGGCTGTGTTACATAGAACAACACCAACCCGAGCATGGGGAGGCACAAGAGCCACTATTGGAAGCCAAAGAGAAGGTGGCCAAGCATGTCAAAAGACAGCAATGCTTTGATTACAGACAGGGGTGTCCTTTATCGCCCCTCCTGTTTGCAATGGAGCCTTTGGCTTGTCATGCCAGGACGGGAACCCACTACAGGGGCCTGGAAGTACTGGGAGAACACAACCATATAGTATTATATGCGGACGATCTTTTGCTTTTTTCTCCAGACCGTGAGAGAAGACTATACCGGAGCAAAGGAGCTTCTCAGGCATCTTGGGAGGGTCTCGTGCTTACTGGTCAATTGGAAAGCTCATGTTTGTTCCCGACTGTTGCTGACAGGGATAGACCGGACGCAGTACATGACGTAGTGTGGGAGCCCAGATGCCTCCCGTACCTAGGAGGAAGGGTCTATCATGAACCATCAGATCGCCTGGAGGGTAATATTGGGAAAGCCATACGGGGCTTAAAGGCAAGTATGGAGTTCTGGGCTTCATTTCCATTTCCGTGATAGGTGTAGTTGCTCTTTTGAAAATGGTGGCATTGCCGCGCTTACTATACTACTTCGTAGTTCTCCCGATGTGGATCCCAGCGCGTGTTTTCCGAGACCTATGGTCGCTAACAATTGGATTAATCTGGGGATCTGCCAGGCGAAGAGTAGCACTGTCCATGGTGCAGAGACCCGCAACAGCAGGCGGCCTATCCCTCCCAGATTTTGAAAGTTACTACCTGGCAGCCCAACATCAGGGGTAGCTGGTAGAATCCGGCGAACAGAAAATGTGGGCCCTTATATACCAGACCTCTGACAGTTGGCCCGACTAGTGTTGCGGATATCTACCCTGAAAGCAGATGATAGTCCTGAGTTTCAAGTTCTCCACAAGTGCTGGATTCGGAGATTACAGAGATCAAAATCTAAGCGACCCTATGCCCTGGAGATACCACTGGAATTTCTTATCGAACTCCCGCATGGGGGTAATTGGTGGGACTGAGGGAGCGGGTGGCAGCTGGGCTGTCTACAATACGGGCTTATATGAGGATGGCACATTGCTGCTATTCGAAGAATTCATAGAGAGACACGAGCTCCCACACGGACACTTCCTTTTGCACAGGGCACTCATGACAGCGATTCAGAAATACTGGGGACCGGGGCTGGCATAACCCCCACTGTCGGAAGGATGTCAGTATGTTGTTTTATCTGCTGGTACATACAAGGCAGTCACTTGTTTAAATCGACGACTCTGGAGCGAAGGGATGCCCCCACTAGACAACTTACGGGTACGTTGGGAAAAAGACTTTGGGGGGGGGGGCGGGGTCCCAATAGATGAGAAGATATGGGAAGGATTGCTATATCGCATTCCCAAAGTATCTAGAAATGCCCGAATTAAGTTGATTAACTTTTATGTGTTTCATAGGGCATATCTCACACTGGGACGGATAAACCCTCACTTTGGGACGACTGAGACGAAGTGTCCCCGATGTGGAGAACCAGGGGCTGAATTCCTCCATATGTTTTGGAGCTGTCCAGAGCTGGGTAACGTTTGGAAGACAGTGACCGACACATTGACTGAGTTGGTAGATAGGGAGGTACACTGTACACCAGGGCATTGTCTCCTCCACTGGTTCATGCACACGCCTAAGACTAAAGTAACTGGTAGTTTTCAGGATCTGACGCTCCTCTTGGCTAAAAGAGAGATTGCCCGGAACTGAAAGGCACAGAGAGGGCCTAGAGCTGGGGGACGGAGAAGGGAAGTCAAACGCAGGGGGACTATGAGGGAGCGGTATGACTCAGAGATGTCAGGCGGGCCCAGGGATCCCTTGGGAGGCGTTAGTGGAGGAATTGAAACACCCAGACCGCTCTTTACTCGAAGAACCCCTGCATACCCCCTGATAACATGAATAACACTCTAGGCGTCGGAGAGAGTAACTACGATGTGGAGCGATAGCCTCCCTTAAAATGGGCACACATAGCGAATTTCAAAACTTGGGCACTAATATTAACGTTATTGTGTGGCCACACCTGACACCCTCTTCATTCCACGGTGGGGAAACAACAGACAATCGCTTTCTACCTAGTAGCAGGCCCAGTCATGGCATGCTAAGAGTGGAGGGAGGGGAGAGGGATGGGGGGGGGGGGGGGGATGTTTGGTGTTCCCTTTAGGCAGAATCGCAAGTGGCTGACCAAGGGCCTTAGTGGCAACAAAAGTGCTATGTTCGACAGGATAACATTTTCAATCTGGTAGCTTTATATTACTTAATGGGAGGGTCCAAACTACTGACTATTGACGGGCAGAAGATTGCATACATTTTCAGTGAGAAACTGTCGACATTTAATGTTTGTATGTCATATTAGGTGCCAATTAACTGGTTGTACTTGAAAACAATAACAATTTTGTAAAAAAAATAAAAAGAGAAATACCTTTCCCTGGTCACATCTAAGTCTGTAGGTTGACGGATTTTTAAGAAATAGAAGCATCCAGAATAAGACTTAGAATTCCTCAAAGGTGATCCACAGCCAGGCTGTATTTGTTTAGGCAGTTTAAATATGCTAAACTTCACCCTCCGGAACCAGACGAGCAGGGAGGATACAATTGGCAGGATTGTGTGTGGTCTGCTGGAACTACGTAGAGCCTAGAGCATGATAGCTTATTTGGCTTGTAGTGATAGGTCCCTTTGGGAATCAGTCCAATTGTTTCTCCAGTTTATTCCCACGGAAGAAAGGCAAGACTTGAAAGAGATTCACGAAAGTTTTTTGGTCTTCTACCATATTACAAGTGCATCTGTGTTTCAGGAGATTTAGAAATCTCATGTGACTGCATAGTCTGGCTTTAAGGAAATCTTGATGGCTACAACTAACATTGAATTCTGAAATACAGCAAAAAATGCGTAAGCTGGTCTGGTTCTTGTGTTGAGAGAAAGATGCTTACAAAGAAAACTGAAGCAGAGATGCTAAAGGAGATAGAAACCGAAATAATATAAATCCTATCCAAAGATAGACATCACTAACAACATCAGAAGTTTCAAACCCCTTCTTGGCAACCCTTCTTGGCAACTAGAGTAGTAGTATACATGCCATGAAGGAGCTATCAAAACCTCAATGTCGAGAGACATTTCCATGCAAAAACAGGTCATAGTGCGAGTTCTGCTTTCTCAGAGAGGAAAGGGAATTTATTCGTTATGTGGTCATTCCAGGAAAAGGCCCCTAAAGAAGCAATAAGACCAATGCTGAATCGTAAACGTGGATCACAACTGTTAAGGTTTGGATGTTGGCATTCCATCGAATGTATCCTGAACTACTGTTGGGAGATTGTCCCTAATAGGGCTACAGGATGGGCCTTTCCACATCTTAATATCAACGAAACACTGACAGTTCTTGGTTTGTTGCCGGATGCTTAATTTCTGCATAACATTTGCCCCTTTGAAGGGTGTAGCCAAAATGGGGGCATGAGGAGCTTTCTTTCACTGCTGTATACCCAGTCCCACAATGCCTGTTTCTGCCGTTAGAGGCCAACAAAAAAAACACCGATCTGTCCGGGTCAGGTGGGTGTGACCAGGAGAGTGACGAAGAGCCAGTTTGTGTGCTTCTGGCACTGCGCTAGTGGAGTCGAATCAGATCAGCTGCCATGGTTGGTGAGCCAAAATGGCACCGCCGTGCCTCACCTCCCAGCGCAACTAGAACTTGAAGTGGCAACCACGGCAGACAGCTGAGTGACATCCCCTAGGTGTCTAATGAGCTTTGGGGTGGCGGGTCCAGGGGCAAGATTACTCTGCGCATAGGGCCTGACCTGATAAACAGAAGAGCAACTGACCTATCCGGTGTCAGGCAGTGGAGCCCAGGCAAGTGACATAGAGTAGGCTCATGCTCAATTGGCAGAATTGGATCAGCCACCCTGGGAGTGAACCAAAATGGTTCTGCTATTGCTCTGCTCCCAGCATAGCCAGAACTTGGAGGGACATCCATGGCAGACAGGCGAGTGAGATCCCTGTAGCTGACTAATGAGCTTTGGGGCAGCTGGGTCCTGGGGCAAGATTACACTGCGCAGAGTTCCCGATCTACGTGTGGTATGAGCAACAGACACTTGCTGGTCTTCTGGCAGTACTGATTTGTGGCCTGGAAGTGACATTCATTTCCTGGGACACAACAAGCACAGCAAACTCACTCCCTTTGATCCGCCCCCTACCCCCCACCCCAAGCCCAGAGAAGTTAGGAGGTGCACACATACTTTCTCATAGCAGCTAATAGTTTGGGGAGGTAAGGGCCATATGGCGTGGGACTGGATTCCCTCTAGACTGGCCCTCGGGCAGGTTATTGGCAGAGATGAAGACCCTGGACAGCAGATATGACCCAAGTTAAAACACCAATTAGGATTGATTCCCCCATTGAAACCCACCAGGTATACATCACCTCTTAGTCTCACTGAATCCTCTGCATTTCATACTCAATGGAAGGCAATGAACAACTTATGGAAATGCAGGCCTCAAAAGGAGCAGTCTCCTCTCAGGCAGGCAGAGGTGCTGGACCTAGGGTGGTCTCAAAGGAATTCCCACAAGCCTTTATCAAAAGAATTCTTCACAAACTCCACACTATCATCAACAAGCTGCAAGCAAATTGGGAAACTAACGAGAAGGGAATCCCTCAGTGCTGAGAATCGGGTCTAATCAAAAGCCCTGGGTGTCCTTCAGAATGGATACCCCCCAGCTCCACGACATGCAATGAACAGAAGAATCCTGCTCTTGGAAGGGTCGGACTGGCCTATAGAGCAATTGGGCAGTGCCCGAAATGCAGGTTGGTGTCAAGTGCATGGGCCTTTTTTTGGCTTTTTGTGGGCCTGTTTTTTTGGCCTGGTCAGCTGTTTTTTCCTCCCTGGTATTTCCACAAACATTAACTGCAGCAAGCACAAATTCATGTAGTCACTCATATCTTTTCAAAACACACATGCAGCTTGTCTTTACAAGTTCAAAACTGGCCTAATAAGCAAATATGTGCCACTTTTCAAAATTACTTTTATAAGAACATTTTAATGATTTTCAATACAACAAGTATTGCTCTCCAGGACCGATACGTCGGTTACAAAACGTTACCCCTACGCCCACCTCCCCAAATAGTCCCACAAGAGCCATACATGAATTAAGTACTACTGACCCACTCAACTATGCCCTTCCCGACCATAGTAGGCCCACCATTTGCCCAGACTCTTTCATACTTGCCGGGGCATCCATGTGCAGTATAAATTCTCTTCCAGCTTTGCACACCAGTCCATACCCTTCCTCCAGGTCGCCAGACTAGGTGCGGTAGAGGACCTCCAGTTTTTGACTCTCTCTCTCTCTTGGCCAGTAGTGTCTCCTCCCTACCAACATCGTGTCCCCCCAGGTCCTCCCATGTTGTCAAGGATACCCATTAATGCAAGCCTAGGGTTCTCTTCGATTTGCTGTCCTAGTATCCTAGATAGTATGGAGAGTATACATGACCAATAAGGCTGTATAACAGGGAAAGCCCATACCATATGATAAAAGTCCCCTCTGGGCTCTGGACAGCATTGGAACACAGGTGATGGGCTTACCCAGACCCTCCGGAGGCAATAGGGTGAGAAATATGCCTGTTGTAGGTACTTAAACTGAAAGAGCTGGAGTTCTGCCTAAATTGCCAAGGTGGAAGGGGGGGGGCGTATACCCCCCCCCCCTCCCCCAAGGAGCCCATCAGCTCCCAAGTGAGCTATATTCTGGGATATCCCCAAGGGCATTGTAATATGTAGGGAGGGCATGCCTGAGCTGTAGGTAACGGAAGAACTGGAATTTAGGCATGCAGAACTCAGTCTGCTACTTTTGAAAGGAGCGAATATGATCTCTGACCCACACATCTCCTAGATGCGAGATGCCAATCCCAGTCCAACCCACGGAACTCCTAGAGACCCGTCACTCATGCCAGCCATTGGCCCGCTCACAGGGGAGTCTCCTGTGTGCGTTTGCAATGCCAGCCTATCCAGTGTAGCACCGCCCTCCAGACCTGAAGTACTACCCTGGTCGTCTCTGGTAGATGTGCAGGGACTGGCGCCCTATACAAGATGATCATTATGTTTCTCTGGCCCAAATAGTGCTATTTTTCTCTGGTACACCGGATCCTTCTAGCCCCGTATAGCCAATCATTTACTATCAGGAGTTGCGCTGCCCAGTAATAACGGATGTCCGCCATGGTGAGTCCACCATCGTAGGAGGTCCGGACACATTTGTGAAGGGCAACCCGTGGGGGCTTGTTAGCCTTTAAAAACTGCCTCATGAGCGATGCCTGGGTGTTAAATCAGGTCTGCAGAATTTGAAGGGGGAAATTTTGAAGTGCGTTAAGCACCCGAGGGAGTATCATCATCTTAAATAGGGCAATTTCGCCCAGGAGGTTAAAGGGCACTTATGGGTCACTTTTTTAGCTTTCTGATTCGCAAATTGGGGCCACTTTTATTTTGGTCAGAGAGTGGGGGGTAATGGGTCCAGAGCTTTAGCAATCCTGCGTTAATAGAGCATATATGGTGTGGTTCACTTGTTCTTGACAATAGGAGACCCTTTCCCCATTACTGGTACAAAACTTTAGGATGTTCTCATTTTTTTTTAAAAACAGATTTTATTCGAGTATCTGCAGGTACATAAAAACAGTGCTTTGATAATTGGGCATTCACATCATACCGCTGACATTGAGCGCAGAGACCTGTGGTTGATAAATGTCCAGCATTAGTTGCAGTTTATCAGCGGTCGTGGTCCACGTACCAACTGTCCCCAACATACCCCACACAATGGTGCAGTGCCCCAGCGGGCTTTTGCTACGCCCCTCTAGTAGGGGTACTCCATCTCCACAACCCATCCCAGTACTGCATCACAAATACCACAGTAAACAATGAAAGATCAAGGAACTACCCCCCTCCCCCCTGCCAGAACTCCCCTCCCTCCCCCACCCTCTCAGGCATGTCGCTCCGCCCTCCCCATCGCTGCAGAAAGTATAACCAAGCACTGAAGGCATCAAGTACTATGAGTCCGATAAGCAGAGGTCCAATGAGGGGGAGCCACCCCGCCCTAAATGCCTCCAGTCTCCCAGTCCGTGCGTCAGGGCAGGACACCAGTTCTACTTGCACGGGCTGCTTCACTCACTCGGGGGGGGCGCATCATCGTCAGGCGGGCTCTTAAGCAACTCTACCAGCGCCACCCATGCTCTCGCCTCTTCCAACATCTTGTCATTGTCCCGTCTCTGGGCCAATTGTAACCTAAGGATCCCGTCATAGTCTGCCCACTTGATAAATTCCCTCAGCCATCGTGGAGCACTAGGGGCACCCGTCGCCTTCCAATGACCGGTAATCTCCCGCTTTGCCAATATTAAACCCAAGTCAATGAATTTACTAGTGACTTTATTTCGGGCAGTGTGGGGGAACCAATGTAACAAGCAATAACCCGGCATCTGCTGAACGTCTGTCTGTTACAGCTTTCAGGGTATGCGATACCTCCTTCCAGAACCCGTCGGCAATCCCAGAACATATGCAAAAAGTCGGCGTTGTCAAGTGTACATCGCGGACAGGTTGACTGCGCTCCAAAATACTCATGTATCTTGTGTGGCGTGAGGTAGGCCCTATGGAGAACAAAAAAGTGAATAAGTTGGAAGCGCGCATTTCTGGAGCTTTTCCATACCCTCTCCACTATTGCCTCCCATGGTTTCTCCTCAATGGGCAACCCAAGGTCTGTCTCCCACTTAAGCTGCAAGCTCTCCAAGGGGCGTCTCGTCTCCTGGGTAAGGCGCCTATAGAGGCAGGTGACCGCCTTAAACGTCCCAGCCGCTGACACCACATACTGGCATGGCAGGGAAACCGGTGGTTCTACCATCCCTGTCCGCCAGTGCTTGCGGATAGCTGCCGTCAGAGCCGCGTGTAAAAGGAAGTCTCCTCTAGGCAGGTCACAACGCTCGGTCAAGTCATTAAAAGGTAGCAGGGTGTCAGCCTCGTATAGGTCCCCAATCGTGGAGATCCCCGCTTCTACCCAGGCCCGCAGTCCCTGCCAGTCTCCCCCATGAGGTAGGGGTTCGCAAACCAACAGTGGAATCTCAGGTGCAAAAGGGGTTCCCCGCTGGGCTCTCCTGCCAACCCGGCTCCAACACTGACGCATCGCCCATAAGTCCCCCGGAGTCTCTCTTTCACTCAAAGGGAGCCGCAATAACACCCGAGAAAGCTGCCGCAGATCTGGATCCGTGCCCTCCCGGACCTCCTCAGCGCGAAGCCTCCCAGCCATCCATTTCGTGAACCATTGCAGTTGCGCTGCATGGTAGTAGGCCTCAAAATCAGGCACTGCAAAGCCCCCCTCTCGCCTGGGTCGCATCATGGTGGCAAGCGCCACCCTGCGTCTTCCAGAGCCCCATAAAAACCCCGTAATGATGGTATTAAGTTGGGTAAAAAAATTTCGCGGAATCCAGAGCGGTAAGGAGCCAAAATAATAGAGCAAGCGCGGCAGTGTGACCATCTTTAGAAGCGCCACCCGCCCTGCCACCGAAAGCGGCAGAGATCCCCAAAACTCGAAGTTACTCTTGGTGGATCGTATTGCCCATGCAACATTGCCTTCTAGTAGATCGGCAGCCGCATGATAGACCCGGACCCCCAGATAAGGCAGGCACCTACTCTCCCACGCGACATCTAAGCCATCCGACGGGTGGTCTCTGCCACCCAAGACAGGAAATAGTCGCGTCTTGTTCCAGTTAACCCGGAGCCCCGCCTCCCTTCCCAGTCGGGAGAGAAGGTTTCTGGCACCCTGCAAATCAGCCTCCGAATCGGCAAGAAACATCAGGAGATCATCGGCATATAATGCAATAAATTGGGGTTGGCCCCCCCGATCCAGACCTCAATAATACTGTCCCGAGCGCGCATGCACCGCCAGGGGCTCCATCGCCAGCGCGAACAGGAGGGGAGACAGCGGACAACCCTGCCTCGTTCCCCTGTCCACAGCGCAGGCCGCCGAAATCACACCACCCGTGTGCACTCTGGCAGTAGAGTTCTTGTACAAGATCGCCGTCCAGGCCACAAACCCCTCCCCCAGTCCAAAGGCCCTTAAGACTCTAAAAAGGTATGGCCATTCCAGACTGTCGAAGGCCTTCTCAATGTCAATCGACAGAATGCACGCCTCGCCATCAGCGAGAGTGGGAGCGTCCAGCAGTCGGATCAGTCGCCATATATTCATGGCCGTATTCCGGGACGGAATAAACCCCGCTTGATCAATGTGCACAAGCGCCGTCATGTGGGTCAGCAGGCGACTAGCTAAAATGCGACTCAGTATTTTGTAGTCTAGGTTTAGCATGGCAAGTGGGCGATATGCCGTACGGTCCCAGGCAGGTTTGTCTGGCTTTAGGAGCGGCACTATCACTGTTTCCCTTGGGGCGCAGGCAAGCACCCAACCCGTCTCGAGGCATTATACAGGGCCATCAGCCGGGGAGCCAAAACATCCAGATATGCGGCATAAAATTCAACCGGGAGCCCGTCGGTGCCCGGGGTTTTATTTCTGGCCATGTGTTTGATGGCGACCCTGATCTCACCGAGGTCAACATCTCGGCCCAGAGCCCCCGCTGTCTCCGCATCAAGCTGTGGGAGTTCAATGTCCTCCAAGAATCCCTCATCCGCCAGGGCCATCGGGTCTAAGTGGCTCTGGTAGAGAGTAGTATAATAGCTCAAGAACTGCGTATTAATATCTTGCTGCCCGTAGTAAGTCGCCCCATCCCCCCCTCGCAGTTCTAGGATCGGCGTCCCCCTACGCGCTGGGTTGGCTAGCCAGGCTAATAATGCCCCCGATTTATCCCTCTCCGCATGTGCCCGGGTCTCATAGGCCCTACGATCGAAGCATCGCAGCCGTTCCACCTGTATCGCCAGCGCCTCCCTAGCCTCCAACAACTCTTCTTGTTTGTCTACCCTTCCCGGTCTATCCTTTTCCACATCCCGGAGCCGGTTTTCCGCTTTCTGCACATCAGCCAGGAGGACCTTCCGAACGCCCACTGCCTCACCAATGCAACGACCCCTGATGACAACTTTAAAGGCATCCCATTCAACGTGGGGGCTGGTGGCCGTGTCGGTGTTGGCCTGGAAATATTCTTCGATGGCAGTACCTATGGAAGTCCTAAAGACCGGGTCCTCTAAAACCTCCGGCCTGAGGCGCCAACTGGGAATCGTGGGTCTGACCCTCATCCAATTCAATCCCACCAGTAATGGGTTATGATCAGATATCGTCCTGGATAGGTATTCACTAGACGTAATCCCCACATGGACGTCCGGGGAGCAGAGGATAGCGTCCAACCTAACGTGGAGCTCGTGTAAAGCCGAGAAATACGAGTAATCTCTCTGCGTCGGGTGGTGGGCCCTCCAAGTGCTGTCAGCTCCCAATGTCGTTGCCAATCCCTACGGGCTTCTGCAACTCTGTGTTGGGGCATCAGGAAGCGGTGGGTGTGATCTGTCCAGGGTGACGTCCGCTATGCTATTGAAGTCTCCCCCCAGGAGCACCGGTCCAGTCAGGGCCTGCGCCAGCGTCCGCGAGAGCCGGACCAGAAATGCAGGCTGGTCCACGTTGGGGGCATAAATACTCCCTATAGTGATGTCCCGGCCATCCAAGCGCCCCATCACCACCACGAACCTGCCCTCTGGGTCTATGATTTGCCTAACACATTGAAAAGGGACTCCCGCCCGCACCCAAACCAGGGTCCCCCGAGCAAAGGCAGAGTATGTGGTGTGGAAAACCTGCCCTCTCCAGCGGCGCTGCAGCGCTACCCCTTCCTGACGTATGAGGTGGGTCTCTTGTAGTAATGCAATTTGTACCCCCCTTCTGGTTAAATAGGCATGGATTTTGTGTCGGCGGTTCATGGTGTGCATCCCCCTAACATTCCAGGTCATACACTTAAAACCTACAGCGGTACCCATAAGAGAATCTCCAATCCTTCCCGGTGCAGCGTTCTCGCAGCGACATGCCTGCCCCAGAACCCATTCCCCCTAACATAACAACACCCCAACTCCCACTCCCCAGGACAGGTCTACACAAACAGGTCCCCATCCAAACTAAGGCACTCAAACAGTAAGACATGAAAGTGGCAGAGCGTGCCCTACCAATGGCGTCCCCAGAACCCCCCGCCCACCCCCCACAATCATGACACATTCAGTAAGTCCCAATGGTGCAATGGCGCCCCCAACAGTTCGCAGCTCGGATCTCCGGAAACAGAGGGAGCAGTCCTCAACAAGCAAGCTGCACCACATACAACCTGTCAGCCGGTCAGTCAAATAACGCCATCTGCGGTCTAACCTCTGGAAGTTCATTGTCCGTAGGTCCGTGGCCAGTGCCAGAGCTTGAGCTCCCAGAGCTGAGTCGTGTATGTTCTGTGGTGCTGCTGGTCGGACTCACAGTCCCCCGACTGATTTCCACCACCGCTCGTACCGCCTCATCCCGCTCCTGACGTCCAGCAGGCGAGGGGACCCTCCGGGGCGGCGAAGTCGAAGGAGAAGGAGACTGTCGGCGAGGCGAGCCTCGTCGCGGAGAGTGCATCACCCCGCTGCCTCGTAGCTCAAGCCAATCCCAGGCCTCCCGTGGGGAAAGGAAGAAGTGTGTCTCCGCATCCGCAGACACCCGGAGTCGGGCCGGGAACAGCATGGCGTACGGTAGTTGAAGTTGGCGTAACTTTCGCTTGACAGCCAGGAATGAGGATCGTTGCCGCTGTACCTCTCGGGTATAATCCGGAAAAATCATCACCCTACTGTTTCCGATCTGCAGACCCCGGTGCTCACGAGCGCGTTGTAAGAGGTAGTCTCGGTCCCTATAATGTAGCAGCCGAACCACCAGCGGCCGAGGCGGAGCGCCTGGTTTGGGGGGCCTGGCCGGGACCCTATGGGCACGCTCCAGGTAAAAGAAAGGAGAGAGGCCCTCCGGGGCCACCGCTGTCTTCAACCATGCTTCCAGGAACTGGACAGCATCCGCCCCCTCCTCTCGCTCCGGCACTCCTACTATGCGCAGGTTATTTCTCCTCGAGCGCCCTTCACTGTCCTCCGCCCTCACTTCTAGCCGCTGGACCCTGGATTCTACCGCCCTCAAGGCCTGCTGCAACGTGGCGACCGTGTCCGGGACATCCTTCAGGGCAGTTTCATGGGCAATGACTCGCTCCTTGAGCTTACGGTGATCATCCTTCAAGAGGGTGAGATCCGTCCCGATGGCGTCGATCTTCGTCTCCAGTGCCTCCCTCGAGGAAGTGATGGCCTGTAGGATATCAGCCAGGGTGGGGTCCCCCGACAAACCCGCCGGTCGTTTTCGTGACGCACCCTCCTCGTCGTCCGTGTGGGGCTCAAGCTCGTCCACTCGCAGGACCTCGAACCCCTTCTTTTTAGACACTCTCCCCGTCCTACAACAGTCAGGAGGGAGGGGCAGCAGGGCCCAGCAGCAGCTCCAGCAGGGTCAAACCCCTAGACAGGTGTCCCCCGGGTCACCCAACACCCAGTTCAGCACCTGCGGCCCTCCAATGTCCGTGTTCGCCCTCTCAAGCGCCCAGGCGCACCTCCGCAGGAAGTCGATGGTGGAATCCCCTGCTCCCAGGAGAAGAGTCGGTAGAGATCCGAGGAGTCCCCAGGCGGGCCGCTCCAGGGCACAGTAGGGCAACCAATTGCCCCCTCCGGGGCCTGCCACAGCGTCCGCCGTAGACACCCAAGACCAGGGACAAGCACGGATTCGCCAATCAGTAATCCCTGCAGGGACGTCCCACCCGTCCCTCCGCTCCAGAGTGCAAAGTAGCAGCTTCCCGGTTGCTCAGGGGGCGCGGGCCAGACCAAGAAGCCCCAATTACCTGTCCCCGCCTTCAGGGACGGTCCGTCTCTGGTGCCTCAAGCAGGGCAATGCCTCCTGCGGTCCACAGTAAAGGCAGGGTGTCTCTTTGCCCCTTCACATCTCCCCGCCGCAGCAGGACGCCTTACCACACCTCCGGGGGCCCCCCAACCATCCCAGGTAACAATCGGGCTCTGCCTGTTACACTCCACCAGGCCCCCGCCAGGCCGCGGCTCTCCAGGGCACAGGTCCACCGCCGAGGGTCAAGGGAAACTGAACCCTCCACCAGCCTCACAGCATAGTCAAGTCCAGGCTATATGGTGCACCCACCAGGTTGTGTGCTCAGTGTAGCACGCTGTAAAGGTGGTCAGCATGGGCGCCGCAGCTCTCCCGATGTCCCGCAAGCCGCCATCTTAGGGTCAGGTGGCCGCCGCAGTGCTCCGCAATTGCTGCCCTCGCACCGCTCACGCCTCCCCAGTATCTCCGCGGCAGCCCCCTCTTACGGGTAGGTCCCGCACGCCTCCGGTCCGGCCAAGGTGGATCCCCAGTGCTTCTGGCGCCCTTAGCAGTAAGAACCGCCGCCATGCCATGCGGCCGCCATTTTAGCCGCGGCCAAGCCGGAGCGCGAGCAGAGGCGAAGACCGGCTATTCCTCGGCCCCACAGTGTCCCCACACCTGGAAAATGCAGCCGAGGGGGCACCAGACGTTCCGCCCCCAGATCCAGTGCCAGGGACCACCGTACCTTGTCAGGATCAATGCCTGTGGAGGAAGGCCACGGAGGAGCTCCGATGCCTGCCTCTTCCTACATTTTCGTCAGGCCACGCCCCATCCTTAGGATGTTCTCATGCCGACGGATTCGAAGGACATGCTAGCAGACGGATACCTTCACTATTAAGATTTCGCTTACACGAAGCACAGGGAAAGGATCTGATTATATACCTTTCACCCTGACGTTTGCCCATACAACGCCCTGAGGAAGCCCCAGGCCAGATGGCCATTGTAAGGGGGTGAAACACGTGTTGGCTATGAAATGTCTTACTCTTGTCTCGAAGTACTGTGAAATAAATTAGAATTCTTTCCAGAGAAAAAGTGATTAATCTTACTTGTTCTGGCACATCCTAAGGTCTACACTTTTATTTTGGTGTCTGGGCCTATTTTCAGTCTACACATTATTACATGGTTTCAGATGGGAGCACATCTGACCCCTCCATTCTACCTAGGTACAGATCTGTTTGCTAGTCGAGGCTTTAGTTTGGTGGGAGCTTTACCAGTTTTATTGAGTTGGGGGTTTAATGAGGGGTTCCTCCCAGAACCCACGCTTGCAACGTGTTTTCCACACAAATTGAGAGCACATGCTCCTTAACGTTCTCATAACCCCCAAAGGCAACGAGAGCTACTCCTCCATAGACAACCATCGTTAAAATACTGAGCTTAAATGTAATGGGTGTAAACACCACAGTTAAATGAGTGGTACTCCTTAATCTTCTTAGAAACTTTAAGAGTAACATTTGCCTCTTGCAGGAGACTCATCTACTCAAGTGCGACTGGGGTCACTTGAAATCCAAATGGGTCCCCGAACAATTGTTCTCTTCTGGCCCAACAAAAAAAACACGGGTGCCATCCTCCTCTCTAACACATTTGAAGTGATAGTAGTGGCCACAACTGTTGAAATGGGATGGAGACTTCCGGCTTTACAACTGTCTCTGTATGACTTCCCTCTCACTGTCACAGTGATAAATGCTCTCAATGAAAACAGAAAAGATTTCTCAGAGGCCCAGCCAAATTTTTTGAATTTATTAAAGTGCTTTCAGCCCACAGTACAAAACATAGCTGCCTTTCACACATACAGAGAAATGCATAACATTACATTTTAAAATAGAAACCTAAAATGCAATATGCTCTAAAACAAGATGTTCTATTTTATATCAATCAAATACACAAAAGAATAAAACCATGCTAAAAGCCGTGGAGTCTTACAAAGTGCTTAACCTCATAAGCATGCCTTAATGCTAAACTTCCTTGTGGCCCTGCCCAAAGTCCTCGCCTCACCTGACAAGGAAATACATATAAGGAGCAATCTTAATATGGTTTTGACACACAACTTGGCTGATTAGCACACTGCGTGGGATGGACTGTTGCACTGTCCCAGGGCTGTCTAAAGTTGCTAAAAGACCTAGGACTGTTCGACCTATGGCGCATCCAAAACTCCATCTTTAAAGATTACCCTTTCTGTTTGGCATTTAGTTTGACCTAAACCAGGCAAAACATTTTCCTAGGCACATCTCGCATCCTGCCCATGACTGTTGAAGTTGGTTCTCCACCCTCTCCGACTATTGCTCAATATCTATAACTGTAAGGGACCATCAAACGACCACACTTGTTGCTGTACACTGAATGACGATCTCCTTGAGAGGGAAAAGGTCCAAACAGAAGTTCAGGGTACGATCCAGAGCTTCCTGCTAATTAGATACACCTGAAACCCACATAACCACATTGAGACACGCTCAAGGCTGTTGCAAGGGGCAACATTTATCACCACATCTGCGAAACTCAGTAAAGATCGGGAAGACAAAAGGGCAGAGTTGGAGTAGATAGTCAGAACCCTTGAAGCAGGCCCTGAATGCACAACTACCCACAAGACCTGGCAATAGCTGTTCCTACTCAGACAACAGCTTAAAACTTTAGTTATGGACAAAGTAGAATATGCCAAGCTCCACACTTGCCAGCCTTACTACAAGGCGGCTAAGCTGCTATCATGCAAAATAATCGCCAAAATACACAGCGCAATAGTCGTTGAAATCGCCATCCCTCAGAACAAGACTGTTTGCTTTGACTGCGAGATTGCCCGGGCTTTCCCAGACATTTATAAAGATGTTTTCAAAGCTGAAGACCTTGCCAGGTCAGCCATAGAGCCCTGTTTAGTTTGCCTCTTAAGCACCATCACTGATCAAGAATCAAGCAGAGTTTCTCAAAAAAGGTATTTTCCTTGAAGTGCTCTCTGGGATCACGAAGCTCCAGCCCTCTAATGCCCCAGGCCTGACGGCTACTCACCTGTATTTAAACTTTTTGCTCTTTACTAGTCCCAAGTCCAATGCGCCTCTACAGCTCACTTCTCAACATCAGTCACTTTTCCTATTTCCAAAATGAAGGCTGTTATAACGGTGATCTCGAAGGCTAGAAAAGAATTAGCCTCCTGTGCCTCCTACAGACCCATTTCTCTCCTCAACACCAAAATATTTACAGACATTCTTGTAAGATGCTTTAGCCCAGATATATATATATATATATATAGGGACTCCTTGACCCTGATCGGACTGGATTTCCACAGGAGAAAGGGTGCAGCAACAACCATGTCTATGCCTATACTATACAAGTAAGTAAAGTCCTCCTTCTATATAAACAGAACCAAGTGTATATAGGAAAGTCACAACAACGTTTTGTTAATTATGCTTCTATTCGAACTAGGATATCTATTTAAAAAAAAATTCATCTCCAGGTGGATTTTTTCGTGTTTGTTGCTGTGCTGTCAGTTCAGTTGACAAATAAGTCTTACTCAGGCAAGATGAGAGCTCCTTCCAGAAGATGCAAAACAGCCACAGTAGTATATTGAGATGTACAATTGCAAGGCACTGTGTCTTAGATGTGAAAGAGACTATTAGTTATGGATTCCTCGCCTTAGAATTACCCCCAGGCCTCGGACTGGATCCGGAGAATTTTTCTTCACCAGTACCCCTGCACATCGGTAGGTGGCGTCGGTCGACTCCGCGTTTGTCGTTGGCGTAGTGATCGCCGGAATGACGTCGCGGTATCTACTTAGACTCCGCCCCTGCGCGCTGACGTCCGTTCTTTCTTTTTCCGCGCCAGCCAGCGCAGATCCGGAGAGAGCGGTACCTCGAGTCACTTTTTTGGCTCTTTTCGAGTCGTCACGACTCCTGGTGCACAGGGATGTCATCTCGTCGGACCGGCTTCAAGCCTTGTGGCTCCTGCCACAAGCTGATGTCGATAACGGATCCCCATCTCGTGTGCCTATGGTGTCTGGAGCGCGACCACGACCCGAAGTCGTGCTCCGACTGCCGGGCAATGGCCCCGAAGTCTTTGCGGGAGCGGGCCCGAAAGCTTCTGGAGGCCCGGCAGTCGGCTCCGCGCCGCTCGAGGTCCCGGTTGAGAGGGAGGTCGCGGGACCATCACCACCACTCCTCGTCGAAGTCTTGGGTAAGTCGAAGCACAAAAAGAAGGCGAAGAATCATTGTCGCTCTTCGCGTTCTCCCCAGCCGACGTGACGCGGGTTGCGGACGATAGTCGCCTGGCTCCACCCACGAAGCCTGTTGGGTCGGCTCCGAGCCTCCCTCCCTTTCCGGGAGCCGGAGCGACACCTGCCCAACTTAGTAGCTTTTACGAAGCCCTCCATTCCATCTTTGGGCAGCCTGCCTCCGCCGGTGCGCCTTCGGGCCCGCGGACTCGGCTGGGGGTTCTAGGCCTTCAATGCCGGCGGCTTCGGCTCTGGTGCCGAGGGCCCCCAGGGATCCAGGCCTGGATCCGGATCGGCGCCGGTCGACCTTACGACACCGCCTCCAGCGCCAAATCCATTGGCGACACCTCCGCCCCCTCAAACGCCTGTTGTGTCCCCAACCGATGTCGACCCCAGCCTCCCCCTCGATGTGGACACAGAGCCGGACCGGCGTCGGGATCGGCGCCGACCGGTACTTTTGTATCCCTGTTGTTCCCTATCGCCCTGAGTGGCTACCAGAGGAGGGTGGGGAGGACTGGGAGGGGTATGTGGACCCTCTGGCAGACCAGTTAGAAGAACCGGACTGGAGAGAGGACTGGAGAGAGGAGTTGGGTGAGGCCAGTGGTCTGGACACCTCCCCAGACCTTGGCATGCTATCTCCCCCTACCGTAGCTACGGAGGAGGGTGCATCATACGCAGTGGTGTTGCGTAGGGCGGCTGAGGCCTTGAACCTTGAGCTTTCTACGGTGGCGGTCAGGACTAACCTCCTGACCGAGGTGCTTCAACCGGCAGCGGCCTCTTCGGAGCCCCTGCTGCTGTTCAATGAGGCCCTCACGGACATCCTTTTGGGCACTTGGTCTAAGCCCAACACTGGGGCTCCTGTGGATAGGATGATTGGCCAACGCCACTGTCCGGCCCCGGGCGACCCCATTTTTCTCTCCCAACTCCCCACCCCCGAGAGCTTGGTGGTCCAAGCCTCGACTTCCAAGGTCGCTTCCCTACCGCACCACCTGATAGGGAATCCAAGAAGCTGGACCATCTTGGGAAGATGTTTTCTTCCTCCAGCTTAGGACTGCGGTCGGTGAACACCGCATGTCTCTTGAGCCGTTATTCCCATTCTGTGTGGGACACGGTCGCGCAGGTGCTGCCACAGTGCCCGGAGGAGGCCCGGGCCGTGCTCTCTCGTGCAGTTGTCGAAGGGAGAGACGCAGCCAAGTTCTCCATACGATGTGGGCTAGACACCTCCGACTCGCTGGGCAGGACGATTTCAATGTCAGTAGCCCTAAGACGCTACGCTTGGCTGAGAATCACTGGCTTTTAAGGTGATGTCCAAGCTACACTTTTGGACATGCCCTTTGATGGCCATCGCTTGTTTAGCGACAAAGCAGACAACGCGCTTGAGCGCTTTAAAGACTCCAGGGCTATGGCCAGGTCCTTGGGCCTCCCTTCTACCTCTCGCTCCGCGCAGTCTGCTTTTCGCCCCTTTCGTGGCTACAGAAGGGGTGCCCCTCCACGTTCCATCCAGGGCCACAGGCCTGCGCAAGCTGTCCAGTCTCTGCGCGGCCGGGGACATGGAACACACCGTCATGGGTCTGGGGGTCGGGTCAGTCCACCAGCGGCAGCCTCCAAGCCCTCCTAGTCCGACCTTTCAGGGCCACCATTCGCCAGTGGGCGTCAGGATTCGCCATCACCTGCCCCACTGGCTCAACATCACGTCGGACAGGTGGATTTTGCAGATAGTCCGAAGGGGCTACTTCCTCCCCTTCGAGACTACACTTCCATCCATGCCACCTCAATTCCATCGTATGTCGGAGGATCACTTGGCCCTTCTCCAACAGGAAGTTACGGCTCTCTTGGCCAAGGGAGCCATCGAACGAGTTCCTGCCCCAGAAGTAGGTCGTGGTTGTTATTCCCACTACTTTCTGGTGTCCAAGAAGGACAAGGGCCTGCGTCCTATCTTGGATCTCAGGAAAGTCAACCGCTTCCTCCAGAAGGAGAAGTTCAAAATGTTGACATTGGCTCAGGTCCTGTCTGCCCTCGACCCTGGAGACTGGATGGTAGCATTGGACTTGCAGGACGCTTATTTTTACATCCCCGTCCTGCCAGCCCACCGGCGTTACCTATGGTTCACGGTAGGCCACGAGCACTTTCAGTTTACCGTGCTCCCCTTTGGCCTTACCAGCACCCCTCAGGTGTTCACGAAGGTGATGGCGGTGGTCGCAGCTCATCTGCGCAGATCAGGGGTTTCAGTCTTTTCCTATCTCGACGACTGGCTGTTGAAGGCGGGCTCGCCCCAGGCTGTCGTCTCCCACCTCCAGACTACGGCCGATCTCCTGCATTCGCTGGGGTTCATCATCAATGTGCCGAAGTCACCCGATTCCCTCGTAGAAGCTCCTTTTTATCGGAGCGGTTCTGGACACAGCACAGTTTCAGGCCTATCCTCCCCAGCAGCGAGTCCGGGATATTCGGGCTATGATTCCGATCTTTCAGCCTCTATCCCGGGTTTCGGTCAGACTGACCCTGAGGCTACTGGGCCTCATGGCCTCCTGCTGGTGGACTATGTCAGGTGGTATATGCGGGCTCTGCAATGGGACCTGAAGTTCCAGTGGGCACAGCATCAGGGGAATCTTTCCGATTGCGTCCAGATCTCGGAGGGCACTGCACACCAATTGCAGTGGTGGCTAACGAACCAGGATTGGGTCGACGGCAGATCCCTCTACCTTTCCCAACCAGTGTTCACAGTGGTGACAGATGCATCACTTCTAGTGTGGGGCATGACATGGGAGAGGCGGAGATCAGAGGCCTCTGGTCTCCGGCGGAGTCCGGGCTCCACATCAACCTTCTTGAGCTTCGGGCAATACGTCTTGCACTGAAGGCATTCCTTCTGTCAAAGGGAGAGTAGTGCAGGTGTTCACGGACAACACCACCGCCATGTGGTACTGCAACAAACAGGGCGGGGTGGGGTCGTGGACCCTATATCAGGAGTCACTTTGTTTCAGGAAGTGGCTGGAACATCAGGGCATGTCCCTGGTGTTTCAACACCTGGCAGGTTCTCTGAACGCCAGGGCAGACGAACTCAGCCGTCAGTGCACGATGGATCACAAATGGCGTCTTCACTCGGAGGTGGTGCAAGGTCTCTTTCAGCAGTGGGGAGAGCCTTGGTTAGATCTATTCGCCACCGAAGAGAACGTGCAATGTCAGCCGTTCTGCGCGTTGGAATTTCCAAGGCGGCACTCGCTAGGCGGCGCTTTTCGTCGCGAGTGGAGTTAGTCTTATTTACGCTTTTCCGCCTATACCACTTCTGCCCAGAGTGCTGAAGAAGATCAAGCGTGACCGGGCGCAAGTCATTCTTGTGGCCCCGGACTGGGCACAAAGAGTCTGGTATCCCGAGCTTCTGCACATAGCCATCGATCCTCCGATTAGACTGCTCCTTCAAGAGGATCGTCTGTCGCAGCAGCAGGGAGTGGTCCTCCACTCGAACCTGTCCAGCCTCCACATCCTTGCGTGGAGATTGAGTGGCGACAGTTGACAGCTTTTGACCTTCCTCCGGAAGCCTGTAACGTTATCTTGGCAGCCAGGCGACCCTCCACCAAAACGGTATACGCCTGTAGATGGAGCAAATTTGTGGCAAGGTGCGCAGCAAAGGCTGTGGATACCCTTTCTGCCCCCCTTTCAGAGATTCTCCTCTTCATTCTTTCTTTGGCCCAGCAGGGCTCTGCTCTGGGCACTTTAAATGGCTATCTTTCGGCCATTTCGGCCTTTCTTTACCTTCCTGATCAGCCTTCTCTTTTCAAGTTCCCTATCGTAAATCGCTTCCTTAAGGGCATTACTCATTTGTTTCCTCCAATTCCTTTCGTAATGCCCCAGTGGGACTTGAACCTGGTTCTTACCTACCTTATGTGCGCTCCTTTCGAGCCGCTGCATAACTGTCCTCTCAGACTTTTGACTCTTAAAGCTGCCTTTTTGGTTGCCATCGCCTCTGCTCGCAGGGTGAGTGAGCTTCAGGCTCTTTCTTCTAAACCTCCTTTCCTGGCTGTTCATCCGGACAAAGTTGTCCTTCGCACTAGGCCTTCTTTCCTTCCCAAAGTGGTTACCTCTTTCCACATAGGACAGACCATCACTTTGCCCACCTTCTTCCCGCCCCCGCATCCTTCTAAAGAGGAGGAGAGGCTCCACCGTCTGGATCCAAAACGTGCGCTTTCTTTCTATCTGGATCACACAAAGCAATTCCGGGTGGATGACCAGCTCTTTTTTGGCTATGTGGACGCCAAGAAAGGTCGGCCGTGCAAAAGCAGACCATCTCTCTTTGCATCAAAATCGGTTATTCCTCCAGTGGGACTGCGTGCCCATTCCAACAGGGCGACGGCAGCCACTACTGCTTTGGGACGTGGAGTCCCTCTTCATGACAGCTGCCAGGCAGCCATGTGGGCTTCATTGCACACGTTCACCAAACATTACTGTCTGGACAGCCAAGTCCGGAGAGACGGCTTCTTTGGCCGTTCGGTTCTCCAGGACTTTCTGGTGTGAACTTAGTTCGCAGACCCACCTCCGGGGTTGGTATTGCTGGGGTATCTTCTAAGGTGAGGAATCCATAACTAATAGTCTTTTTCAGATGAACAAGTTACTTACCTTCGGTAACGATATATCTGTAAGAGACTTATATTAGTTATGGATTCCTCGCAGCCACACCCATCCTCCCCGTTCTGCGATCTGACTTCTAGGGTAATGGACTCCCTTTCAGGGCCCTAGTTTTTGTGCACCAGTGGTCAGTGTCTTGCATGGCTCTGCGCTTCTGGCGTAGAATGTCGTGTAAAGAACGGACGTCAGCGCGCAGGGGCGGCGTCTAAGTAGATACTGCAACGTCATTCTGGCAATCACGACGCCAACGACGAACGCGGAGTTGACCGACGCCACCTACTGACGCGCAAGGGTAGTGCTGAAGAAAAATTCTCTGGATCCAGTCTGACGCCTGGGGGTAATTCTAAAGTGATGAATCCATAACTAATATATGTCTCTTACAGATATATTGTTACCGAAGGTAAGTAACTTGTTCATTCAGTCTTCAGAGCCAATTTCCATTTTGGTCAGACTGCTTTGAGAAGCTTGGTTAGACGGTTGGTACTGATTATTGTACTTTTTTCTTTTTGTAAACAATTTATGGATATAAAGCACTTTATGGGATGGGCTTTTCATTCTCTTGACTATGCTGAAAATCTCACAAAGCAGGAAATGCTACTTATTTATAAATATATTTGCGCATTGTATGAAATATAAAGCCTTAACCCTCTAACCTCCGTGGCAATATTCTTAAATTGTTAGTTTATTTGTGGGGATCCCTAATCCCACATCAAAGTCTTAACTGCACAATTATTTTTCCAAAATTCCAGATCTACTCTCTTCAAATGATCTAGATTGTCACAGCCAGACTAGTGTCTGGAAACTCCTCTGCTCTGTGTGACTTGTATACTGTTGGACCTGTCACTAGCTACCCATGAGCTCCTGGGTGCCCTTTAAAAGCCTCTATCTCCCGTGCACATCGTGTAGTGCAATGTAGTTTCCCAGAAAAGGCTGAAAACTCAAACCAGTGAAACAAAAACATCAAAAGATCTTTTGTTCTACATTTTTGACCTAGACAAAATTCCCCAATGTGGCAAATTTTCTTATTCCAGAAGTGCAGAAATATGAAAATACGAAAGAATCCAGAGCCTCTAGCATTGCATGCTTACTTTTTATTCTTGTGTACTCATTTGTTTTTCTATTTATTTCTATTTTTTATTTCTCTTGTCAGCTAATAAGATTGCCCAAACAAGTCCGTTATATCTTATGGCATCATGCATGATATGTGCAGATAACGTGAGCCACTTTTGGCTGGGCATGCAGGAATGTAAAGTACTGTGTCTGTCAGTGTGAGGAGTTAGCAATTTTGGTCGAGGCAAGACCATTGTGTACGACAGGCATGTAAGAATGGCTTGTGCCTCCCATCTGCTCTTTCATAACTCAGCTTATGCAGCTGTTCGTCCTGGCTTTATTCACCTCATGAACCCCATATTTCCCCTGTTTTTAGAGCCCAGTCATACTGCAGAATTTGCATTACTTGAAGATTCCGCTGGGACTTTAGCAGAGTTGGCCGGGGAGGTTGAATTCAGTGGCTGGCAGCACACCGAAACAAGAGGTAAGACAAAGGTCTGCTGGGAAACAGTCTTGAAGTAGCAAAGCCTTGTCCAAAAGCTGCAGCACGTGCTATTGAACTATTCAGTTGGTGCCCAATAAAGGTCTTCTCTTCTTCATGTACTATATCATCACTTGGCATTCTTTGTATCAGCACTGTTCTTAGAAGGGAATAGCTATTAGATTTATTCTGAACTGAACATATGATCAATTTTGTATTTCTAAATATGTTATCTTGATTGTAGGGGCGTATAATGAATCCTACATTCAGGTTATCCTTTCTCAGATCTCAACACTGTCGCTTTGTGGCTGGTTGATCAATGTGCATCTGAAAATGTTGCTCAAACACACGTGTATTAATGTTTAGATGTTCGTATCTTGACACTAGTAGAGCTAAAGAATCCTCTGTTGGAGTGCATTACCAACAACCCGCAATTACTGAAAGGGGATGATTGTTCTATTTGTTAGGAGGGGCTGATCATCATTTTAGCTTGTTTTGAATTAGAAGTACTGCTATTTAAGGGAGATGTTTGGTAGCAAAGGTTCAGAAAATGCCAAGTTGCTTCTGAAGTGCATATTGAACTTCTTGCTTTTTGTTAGCAAACCTTTGCACTGTACAGAGTATTGCTATTATACATGAAAGTAGTGATTTTCTTTGCAGAAAAATATTTTAAGGAGAATAAATATATATTTTTTAAGGTATGATTCCAGTTGTGCTTTCTGGAAGAGACTTCTAACTGTCGATTCCTTACTGGAATAGTCCCCAGATTTCAGGCTGGATCCAGACAATATTGGGCAATACATCTGCTTGCCTGGCTTACAGCTCCATGTCGTCGTTGTCTGTGCCGGATGTGACATGCGTGGTGTCAATATATAGGCCCTCCCCAGCTCACTGACATCAGTTCCATTCTTTTGGCACAGTCGTGGATCTGGAGAGCTACATGGGTCACTTTTTGCTCAACTTTTTCTCAACTTTTGTCAAGGCTTTTCTCTGATTGTTTCCAGTGTGCTATGGACATGTCCTTTCTAAAATCTGCAGATCTGTGACTGATCCCCATTTGGCCTGTCTGTGATGCTAGGGGTGGGACCACATCTTGCTACAACTCTCTCTCGATGCACCCAAAGGCGATTCGGGAGAGGACGATGAAACTCTGAGAGGTATGGCAACAAAAGACCCTGTGTTGCTCCTGGAATGCATTCTCGGTCCCGCAAACTATCTCTGGGCTACTCTTGGAGCCTTTTCCGTGACCTAGGGACCAAGAAGTGAAAGTCATTGTTGGGTAAGTCAAAGAAGTCGAAGCACCACTCTACTTCACTGCGCTCTTCCAAGTCTCTGAAAGGAGCACAGGGTATTCTCATGCCTCTAAACCCCGCTCCCGCATGTCACCCACAGAGCCAGAGCTAACCTCTACACTGCGCCTCCTGGAGTTTCCTAGTGCTGGAGCGACTGCTTCCCAACTTCAGGAGATTTATGAGGAGTTGGCACACATCGTTGAGCAACCAACTCCCGCAGGTGTATCTTCTGGCCCCAAGGAGCTGAGCGGTGTTTCATCGGATTACTGTCAGTGGGTCCTCCCTCGATGCCGGTGGACCTTCTGGATCTGGACCGACACCCGTCCTGAGCCCAATTCTGTCGCCAGGACCCTAGCAGGAGTTCGGTCCCTCGACTCCATTAGTGGGTCACCAACGCTGAATGACAAGGGTGACCCTAGTGTTCTGTCCAATCCAGAGTCGGCGCCACAACTACCCCATCCGAAGTTGAGACTGGCACCGCCCAGGCTCTAATACTCTCCCCCTGTCCCTTGGCGGGCCTTAGTTTGAGGATGAAGCAGAGTACAGTGCCTTTGACCCCATTGATGACATTGCTCAGTCCTTCCTGGAGAAGAACTGGTACAAGAGTTGGGCGACACCAGCAGGCTAGACGCTTCTCCAGACTCGGGTTGGTCACTTCACCTGGTGCGGCCATTGAGGAGAGTGAGTCATTCACCATGGTCCTAAAGAGGGCAGCTGAGGCCCTTGATCTCCGTCTCCCATCAGTGGAAGTCAAAACTAAGGTTTTAACTGTGAAGCTTCACCTTGGGCATACCAATGCAAGGCTCCTGCTTCCATTTAATGAAGCACTCACATACATCCTCCTGGGGGCCTGGTCCAAACTCTGATCATGGGTCCCAGTCAATTGCAAGGTTTCCAGATGTCATTGCCCTGCACTCAGGGACCCGACAGTCCTCATCCAACACCCGACCCCCAAGAGTTTGGTGGAGCAGGCTTCGACAGTCAGTCAACCCAGGGCTTTTCCCATTGTACCCCTGGATAGGGAGTCACAGGTGTCACCTATAGTCCCAGAGGAAGCCCTTGCGATTCTCACACAAGCCATGCTTGATGGCTGGAATGCAACGAAATTAACCACAAGGTGTGGCTTGGGCACTATTGACTCAATTGGCAGAGCATTGGGCTCTACTGTGGCTAGCCAGGTGAGCCTCATGGATATGTCCTTCAATGGACCTTGCATGTTTGGCGACAAAGCGGATGCAGCGCTGGAGCGCTTTAAGGATAGCAGTGTCACGGCTCGCTCCTTGGGATTGTCTGCTGCCCTTGCCAACTAAATTCATCCTTTTGTCCCTCCCTTGGCTGATAGGGGACTTCAGCCCCTCCAATACCAGCCATACCTGCAAGGTCAGCAGGATTCCCATCCTTTTTGTGGGCATGGCACACAGACGCCAAGGATACCGTACTGCCCAATCGTCCACCCCTCCCACAGTAACCCCTACCCACCCGCTTTAGTGCACCCTCCTCGACCCATTACCATCTTGTAGGAGCCTACACTTTTTACTGGAGTGGCCGACTGTCACCTCAGAAAATTTTGTGTGTTGCAGATTGTTTGGTGTGATTGATCCCTTTGATTCCTTGAAACCCTGCCCCCACATGCCAGTGTCCATACTACGGATGGCAGAGGTCCTCCTGTGCTTGTTATGCCAGGAGGTACAGGCTCCTGTGGCCAAAGGAGCCATCAATAGGGTTCCACAAGCAGGTCATGGTTTTCTGCTTCTGCTACTTTCTGGTGCTAAAAAAGGATGGAGGCCCCTGCCCAGTTCTAGACCTTCGCCCTCTCAACTCCTTCCTGAGAAAATCCTGGTTCAAAATGCTCATTCTTGCCCAGGTCCTGGCTGCCCTTGAACCTGGAGATTGGATAGTAGCATGTCACCTATTCTGACATGGCTGTCTATGGGTATGGACCGTATTACAAAAAAACTGACAGCATGCTGGGGTGGTTCATCTATAGGCACTGCACACGTCACATCCGGCACGGATTATGTCGATGCGGTGCCTTTGGCGTAACCTCTGGCATGCAGAGGTACTGCTCAGGATGTTCCGGATCCAGTGTGACTCCTGGGGGATATTCTAAGGTAAGGAATGTGCACTCAGTCTCTACCAGAAAGGTTACTGAAGGTTAGTAAGTAACGTGTTCCACAAGTCTGTTATTGTATTGTTAGTTCTACACACAGTGTTAGTTGTGATTTAACTCGCAGCTAAATGCCCTCCTCCAGGAGATTAGCGAGGAAGATTGTCTGATTGGGTAGAATTATTTTGCAGCCAGTGGTTTCTGCAGGATAAGTGTGCGGTCTCCTGCCTCTGATTGATAAATCCCTCTCCATGGTTTGCAGTTATGTTCTTCTGTAATTCCCCTCCTGCCCAGTATTAGAACGCTTGGCCACGTTATCGTGAATATAGCGCCAATCAGTGAGAGAAAGTATCTTTACTAGAGCTGTGGTGTTGGTTAAATATTTATTTTTTAATCGAAAAATTATTTTAGTGCTTCATCTTAAACGACCATAAATCAAAGCTACTGTACAAGTTAAGCTAATTATGGTCACATACAGTATAATGGAGAGCTATTCAGGAGGAACATGGCACCAAACATTTAATAGTGTAGCTGCAACCTTCGGTCTTTATTGTGCGAGGCACATGCTCATACTAATGGCCCACTTCTTTAGTAGTATTCATGATTTACATGCCATCGTTTACTTATTAAACTAAAGCATCAACCTTGTAGCAGGTACATTGAAAACAATTTAAAGTGTAAGAAATAATACAATTATTACAGAAAACGCGTTATGCACTACAGATCATTTTTGCTTACACACACTTTATTAATCTTTCGGACAATTTTTGTGTAATTGATGTAATGTTTACTAGAAAAAGAATTTGTATATTGGTACCAATTTCATTTTTCTGCAGAACCTTTTCTACCAGGGTCAGTCTCGTGAAACAGACATAAAGGGCAACATCTATAAAAGTTAGTTTTTTCTAGAAAAATCTCTTGCAACAGGGTAGCTTTGTTCCCACCTATGCTTGATATGTAGCCTTCAAGAGCAACGGACTGAAAGCGGATTCTGACAAACACTATCGGATGTTCTGCCTAGATCTATGTGCATTTTCCGGATAGGCAGCACAGAGTACTTGCGACTCATTTTGTGAGTTTCAACATTTTATCCCCGTCTATTTCTACGTTTCGATGCTGCAGAAACTATCGTAAATCCAAGCGCAAAAATATGGGTGGTAAAATCATGAATCCTCTAGTAATGGTTTGTGGGTTGCTCCTGTTATCCAACAAAGTTTAGGGTTCAAGTTGACGTGTTTGCGTGTCCTTCATTGGGTATTAACGACCCCTGGCCTCTTTAATGCAGAGATCCTAGCATCGCCATTTAACTTATTTAAATGAGCTACATTTATTTAGTATTGCTCTACCGTGGAGTCTTTCTATCTGAAGCTGAATAGAATGAAAAATATACGCTAGTTTCTTTGTTTGGATAGCGGTTCCCTAGAGAGAGGAGGCCCATAAAGCAGTATAACGTGTTGTGAAATTTCATGTGTTTTGTAATTTTATGTAAATGCTCACTGTTGTAAGTGCTCAACAATAGGATTGTATTCATTCAGTGTGCTGTTTGATATTTTCTACGCAATTCAGAATATTCTTTTAATAATTTATTTTGTGTCATCAGAATCATTTGTATGATTGACAGTGGCTGATATATATTGGTTTTGGACCACTGTAATCCCTACATGTCCTTGGATTGATTTTGGGTACTTGATAAACATCACGTAGTGCTGTACTTCCCCCCTACCTGAGATGACTAAAAGGGTGAGCACCCTCAGGGGTGGAAGGCTAATAAAAAATAAGTGACTTCAAAGGCGTGCAGCAAGATGACAGCTAGTTCAGTGGTTGTGCCTTAGTTGCAAGACATTGATGAGTGCCATTGAGTTTGATATATCTTTAAGATCCTAGAGAGCGTTCATTGTTGTGCTGCTAAATGATTGGAATTTTTGTTCTTATTGTTGTTATGACTATTATCTACACTAATAAGGGGGAAAGGATGCTGTCCACCACATCTTTGTCAGGCCAAAGAGACTGGAAGTTGTCACAGCAAATAGATATTAAAAATAGAAACACGTCACTAGAATTAAAAGGGCTGAAGCAGCACAAACAGTTTAAAAGGTTAGAAGAACAGCTGGCAAGAGGAAGCTATAGGGAAGTTATGGGCAAGATTGGTTGTAGAGAATGAAGCAACTTCAGTACGTTTCCTTATGTAAAACATACCTCTTGTCTTCAATGCACTAATCGAAGGAAGGAAACCTGAGGGGGTAGCATATTGATGGACCACCTCCTGCTGTTGCTTTCATGGAGGAAATGGTCTGTGGCATGTTGCGTGGTGTTAAATTAGAATGCACTATTTATGTGCATGCTTCCTAGTGGACAAATGTTATTATTTGGGATTTATTCTGCTCGTGTTACCCTGCACATTTTTCTCCACTGGACAATGGAATCCAGCTGGGCTGCCCTTTGTTGACAGGGTGGGGGAGGTGTTACAAAGGACTGGTGGTGGGGAGTTGTATCAACCTTATGCATAAATCTGACCTGATGAACAGAAGGGTTCCTCTGAGAGATACGCACCTGTGGATCACACTAATAGTTTTAGGTTTTAAAACCCCTTGCCACTTTTCAAATTTGTTTAGAAGGAGTAGAGAATAGCTTGTGTTCAGATAGATTGCTTGGATATATATCGAAAGATGATTTCTCTCAGCAGTGCTCTAAATGCTAAAAACGCCTTTATCAAAAACTCAGTATCTTAAATATTCTGCTAATTGTAGATTTTCCCCCTTTTAATATCCTTTCTTCATTGGTGATGTGCACTGTGCTGACTGCAAGGTGCTTCATAGCGCCACTGCAGTTAAACTTTTCACCATATGCTAGCCATCCCAAAAATCCTATGTATATGAGGTATTGGTTCACTTGCATGTCTCTTCGTATCTCCCACCTCAATAAATGGCTTCAAGATGAGGTCCCAGTGTCTGTGGAAGCAATACATTCAAACTAACCGTTTGTACGACCTACACAGTCCAAGAAGTATTTTTCCAAGCTTTATATTTGGTCACTGAGTTGGTTTCCTTGTATTTTCATGTAGTACCTTTAGAGTCATCAGAAACACTGGACAACAATGGAAACATCCCCAATGCCCCAACTTTTGATGAAGCTGGTGTTCCAGAAACAAAAGTGGCTGCTGATGAAGAGTTTTTCCCAAAAAATGTTTTACTCAAGGAAAGTAGACCTGAGAGGATGGAAAATAACCCAGTCACTGCTCTGGTAGCAGTGGAAATGGTTGAGGATGAGAGTTTACTGCAACACATCTCCAAACCTCAGCAAGAACTTCAGGGAGGTATGTTGGATGTGTTTTAAACCTGAATTCCTCACTAGAAAATCTACTGCCCTGGGATGTTGAACTCTGTTCTCCTTTTGAACTCTTGAGCCTTCTCTTTGCTTTTATTATTATTATTTGTATTTGTTAGCCGCGAAACGAATCATCCCTACGGGGATCTCTCGGCGCTTTTGGTTGATTACTGCTCCTTACTGCCACTGTTTCTGTTTAATTAGTTTCTGGAAGATTTTATCCTGGTGAAATCTTGAGTTCAGTTATACTGCACCTAAGCTGTCATCTCCTCTTAATACCTCTAAAGCTTGTCTCTGCAACTTCCTTTTGATCTCTTAATAGTTGCACTTTGTCATACAGCATTTGATCTTCTTGAAAACACACTTTTTCACCACTTGTTAAAAGTTTGAATTATACCTTATAGTGTACCCACTCAAGTTGCTATTAACTCTGTCTTCACTTACACTACTTTGGAAGTGAACGTCATGCTTTCTCTCCCTGGGCCCCTGTTTTGTGTCTCCCTTGTTTCAAAGTCTATCTATTACCTTCAAATAACTGGCACTCTCAGCCTTTCTCTTTCCTTCTTTGTAATGTCCTGTTTGATTATTTCTACTTTTACTTAGTGTCTGCTGCCTTTGTTCTGCCTCTGAACTTCGTGTCCACTTTAATAGCTATTGGAAAAAAAAAGTTTTAATAAGTTGACAGCCACATATTTCTAACACAAACCTACCCGCCCTGAACAATAGTGTTTGTCTTGCTTACTCATTGTTCTTCACTATTTAGTACACTGAATAACTTCTGCGTCTTTTTAGGAACAGAACAACGCAGCTTTGTTGTCTTTGAGCGATGTCTGAACAACTTTGCCCATCCCTGCTCAGTATGCATCTCTGTTCCCCTTTCAAATGCTGTCACTTTTATAATCCAGATGTCTGAGTGATAACCTGCTTCAGAATGTTTAAACGAACAGATAATGGGACTAACTACAAGATGCATAGTCTACTCCGTGTCATGTTGATCTAAGATCTGGGTTACTATCTGGTACAGTGAACGTTGACTTTAAACCTAGTTTTACAACAGTTGGGCTTTTTAATCCATTCCGGTATCCCATTACAGTTTTCCTGCTCTTGCCATGAGCTTCACTTACTCTTGCCTCCCCACCTTGAATGGCACAGATTCATCGAGAAAGACTGCAGACCCAGGCATTGTTGGCAACTTTCTTTACTCTTTCTCTTCTATTTTTGCATGCACAAAACCATTCTGCTATTGTCTAGCTCGTCTACCTTTGTATTGGCAAAACCAGTCCACTATCAATAGTATTACTGAATCTTTCTATTACACCCATGTCTCTAATTGCCTTGTTTGCCTTCCTCTGCCTACCTAGTGTTCTTTATTTTTTCAAGCTCATTCCTCTTGAGGGTTCTTTGGAACCAAACCGACCTGCCTTCTTTTGACACTTTCTTTCCTTCTCTACTCTCCCCTTTACTGTTCTCCATCAGACGTTTTTTACATAAATTGCATTTTCTGGCCATCCCATGCCATTTTTTTAATAGAGAAATTTCAGGAAGGCAACACCTTCTCCTACAAAACTATTACGCTTGGATATTACCTTCTAAGATCAATATGTATGTGGAGATTACCTTTTCAGTCTGTTCTCCCATGTTGTACAGTTCAACATCTATGCAGAAAACAAAATTCACTTCTCAAGAGTTGTATTTTGTTGCCAAATAGAGCAACCACTTGGGTTTTGGAGCATGAATGTGCCATTGACAAAGCTAATGTTGGAATGAATAGATTGCCATTAAGGTGCATCACATTCATTGAATTAGGGATGAGGTTTTCTGGTGATCTTTTTTTCATTACTGCTTGCCCCAGATTGATGATTAAACAAACTTTCCTTGTGAAGAGACCACAAGACTTGTGATTAATCTGTTCCACTCATTGTATAAAAGTGCTTTACTCCTTCTCATATCGTCCACATAGTAAACCCCTATGGTGTGGCGTCCCTCAAGGCTCCGCGCTGAGCCCTTTACTTTTTAATTTGTACCTAGCCCCACTTTTTTCTTTGGTTGCCAATTGGGGTGTGAAGGCAATCTCCTACGCTGACGACACCCAGCTGGTTTTTCCTTTTCAAGAGCGAACGATAGAGGCTTTTAAGAATTTTAAAGGTTGCTTGAGAGACATAGCCCTATGGATGAATATAAACAAACTAAAACTCAATGCGGGAAAAACAGAGGTGCTGTTTTTCGGTAATGGCCCTGTGCCTGCTCCAGATCTGTGGTGGCCGGTAGAAATGGGCCCTCCGCCTTCTCCTAGCACGAGTATCAAAAATCTAGGGGTGAGATGGGAGGCGGATCTCTCTTTCTCGGCCCAAATCCAACAGGTCACCGCGTCATGTTTTAGTAAATTGAGAAACCTCCGCAAATTTTTACATTTTATGCCAGAAGATTGCCGTAAATCCGTAGTCCATGCCACAGTGACATCCAGGCTGGACTACGCAAACGGCTTATATCTTGGCCTACCTAAATACTCGATTAGACGTCTGCAGATGGTGCAGAATGCGGCTGCGAGACTAATTAGACGCATTCCTTTTCGACATCATGTCTCTCCGCATTTACAGGAGCTACACTGGCTCCCGGTAGCCAAAAGTATCGAATTTAAGGCCTTGACCCTGGCCTATCGGGCTCTTCAGGGAAGATGTCCTAGCTATCTTAAACAAAGACTCTGCCAATATAAGCAAAATCGTTCCCTGCGGTCAAACTCTCAGAATTTGCTCTACGCTCCCCGCTTTGCGAAAGCCCGTCTGGGTGGTAGGGCGTTCACAGTAAGAACGGCTAAATTGTGGAATGCCCTACCTGGGTTTCTCCGCCAAGCTAACACTGAGACCAGTTTCAGGAAAGCGCTGAAGACATGGCTCTTTAGCAATGATTAGGCCTGACCCCAGTGCCTAAACTTATGTGCATGCGCTGCTTGCTGCTAGAGCGCCAGGACACCTCTGTTCTTGAGGTAGCTGTTCGCGCTATACAAGCTTCAGTATTATTATAGTCATGCAAGAATAACCTCATTATGTGACTTTGAATTGCAAGGTAATTAGCACCTCAGTCTTGCCATAAAAGTAACATCTTCGCAACATCCACTTAGCTCTTAGTTTCCATGGGCTCTGAATACAATGCCTTTCATCACTCATAGAATCTAAAATTGACTTTTGGTCTTAGTCCTCTTAAATCCTGAAATACCTGGAGCTATACATTACCATACTCTGCTCTACTTTTTCTAAAGTAACAAAACTGCACTAATGCTTATCATTTTAAGGTAACTCCTTTCCCTGTTCCTTCCACCTCAAAAACCTATTTTTAAAACTTAGTGTGTTGCATTTTTTTTTTTTTATAGAAGTGTGCAACACTTACATGATAACACTTTGAAACACACACACTTTCAAACCCTACACTATTGTTAACCTGTGGTTTTCCTTTATTTTCTTTAGTATCTTCTGAGTCTACGGAAATGGTGGAAGATAAGGAAATTGAGTCTGAATCATTAAATGTTCATACAGTTGCTATTCAAGGAGCAACTGACTTCTCTGAGGGTGATTATTTACCTCAACAGAATCCAAACATAGAGTATGTCCCGAATGTCTTGGAATTTGAGGTGGCCACCTTACCATTGGAAACTGCGATTCCCAAGGATGAGTCTTTACAACAGAAGAATTTAAATGAAGAGAGTATCCCAGTGGACCTAGGATTTGAGGTAGTTGCTATTCCAAGAAGAGCTGAGGATGTCTTGGAGTTATTAGGATCTGAGGAGACCTGTGTGCCACAGGATGAGCCATTGCCACATGAAAAAATAAATGAAGTGTGTGTCCCCGAAGTCCTAGGGCTTGAGGCCAGTAATGTTTCTCTAGAAATCAAGATTCCTGATGACAAGTCCTTATTGGAGCAGAATTCAAATAAGGAGAGCATCTCTGATATCCTTGGAGTTGATGTAGAAGCTATTTCATTAGGAGTGGAAGAGTCTCTGTCACAGCAGAATTCAGGCAAAGAGAGTATCCATGAAGCATGTGGAATCAATGCAGATGCTGATTTGGTAACAGAACAACTTTCAAAGTTTCATCAGGAACATCATGAAGGTATAGTGGAGGAGATGTTGGTTTACTTTTTGTCACCCTCAAGTTCTTCTCTCTGAAACTTTAATGTTCCAAACTTTTCTTGTGGCACTCTGATAGCTCTTCTTTTTCCTACTAGTTTTAACACACATTTAGGTTCTTTGATGTTCCTCTTTACATAAGTCCATCTTCATCATCACTATCCTTGTGATGAAGATTGCCGTTTTAAACGGGTTGGCACGCTTATTGTTTTTTTGTGTTATATCTGAATTTCATTCTCCATCCATGCACGGGGTGCAATCCAACCTGCCATTTAATGCTGTAAGATTGTACCAAATGACATCTTAGCATTTGTGCCCAATGTTTTAGTTTAAGCTTTCTTTAAAATGCTGAACCCTGTAAGGGTCTGTTCTGGACATCTGGGTGCAGCATCTCCTTGCATGAAAGAGTTGATTGGTGTCAAGTAGTTTTAACATTTTTAAATAACTTTTGCTTGAACACTTTTTTAACTAACATTGGCTTTTAATTGCATGTCTTCTACTTCCTTACTTATTGCTTTAACTGCATTATCTCATGATCTTGAATTGACGCTCATCACAGTGTGAGTGCATGATAAACGTTGGCACTTTTCATTGAACTTCTTGCATGATTAAACCTATTCAGACTATTACCTCACATTATTTCTTTTGGTTGCCCCACTGAGCCAGTTTCATGCCATCCTTCATTGTCTGAGCTTCAGATCTCCTTCTTGCCTTCTATAGACTAAGTCCTTCTTGTGTTTCTTCACCATCAAAGTTAGAGCAGCCTGTGGCTCATATCACACTTCACTAACCTCTTTTCCCACCAATCAGTCGCCCTTCTTTTTTCATCAGGGCAAAAACAATGATATTGGTTTCTTTGTGATAAACCACTCTTGTCCTAAGCTCTTTTTACCCCCAAAGTGGATTATACTTCGAACTATATTCTCTGATGTGACTTGTTTATGATGTTGATTGTTTTAATCTACTGCTGCATGTTGTGACAGTATTGTAACCAAGCAGTAAAAATATGTGGACTGGTCTCGTTTAGTTTACGTTTCGCCTCTACCAAAACCAGCATCCAATTTATCACAGGAAGTAAACGTGACATAGACACGTTATTGCGAGACATTGGAAGTCAGGCCTGCTTATCTGGCGGGAACGTTACTTTCTTTTGATCTTTGGTCTGGTCCCCATTAGTACATTCTTCCATTAGACAATTGAACAACTTTGCCTTGTATAGAGATAATAATGTTATACCGATCTAAAATTCTTCCATCGAATAGAGACTTCTAGCCGCAATTCCTTACATAAGCATATTCCCCAGGTGTCAGACTGGATCCAGAAACTTTTGAACAATCCACTTGTGCACAGGTAGGTGATGGCGTCTGGCTCAGCGCTGCCTCCTCCACGCCAGAAGTGACATTTGCAATGCTTATATAGGCACCACCCCAGCACGCTGACCTCTGTTTTTTTTTTTCCCACCCCATTAGCGAGGATCCGGACGAGCTCCCTCAGTCAATTTTTGACTGATTATTTTGTCCATTTTTGTGCCTTTTTCCCGTTTTTGTGACTGTCCCTGAACAAACTGACCGGTTTCAAGCCTTGTGGTGCATTTCACAAGCAAAGGTTTATAACAAACCCCCGTTTGGTGTGTTTGTGTCTCCCTGGAACTGGACCACAACTCCACGGCCTGTAAGGATTGCAAGAACAGAAATCCGAAGGCTATCTGCGAGCGGGTCATGAAGTTTCTGGCTGCTTCCTTCATGACTTAACACTGCTCTAGGTCCTGCTTCCGAGGGAGGTCTTGGGACTGCTCCCAGTGTCGATCGTTGCAATACTGGACTTCTTCATGTACGTCCCATAAGAATTCCAAGAAATTGAATCATTCTTCGACTTCTCCGTGTCAGACTCATTCATCAGATGACACGGGGAAATGATAACACAAATCCAGGCCCCGCTTCCAAGTTGTTCCTGTGGAGCCGGAGTCTGACACTGGGTCTGTTCTGCGTTTCCCTGAGTTTTCCAGAACTAGAGCGACCCCTCCTAACTTTGCGAGTCTTAAGAGGCCATGAGCCTCGTTTTTGGTTGGTCTAACCCCTCTGGTGCTATTCATGTCCATGGGTTTGGAAGGACTCCGATTAGGGCTCCACCTACGGATCGGCCCTGGCTGCGACTTCACAACCTCCTGCAGGGACAGTTTCCGTGGTGCCATTCTCGGCGCCACTTACACCCATCATAGATGCCAAACCCATCATGATTCCCGACTGCAATACGGAGCCGGTCCGCCGTTGCCCGACGTTGGTTCTGACACCGACCAGGCCTACATGGCCTGAATTGGAAATGGATCTTTATGTCCCTGAAGGGCCCTCTGAGCAACATGAATGGAGGGGATCTAATGATCCCTATGGCTATTCCAACCCCTCAGCGGAGTCCATGACTGATGGCACATGATGGGAGGACCTGGCTGATGCCAGTGGTCTGGCCACCTCGCCTGACACTGGCCTCCTCTGTCCTCCCACAGTGGCTAAGGAGGAAGGGGCTTCCTTTGCAGTGGTGATTCTTGGGGCAGCTGCAGTCCTGGACCTTCAGCTGCCCATGGTTGAGGTCAAGACCAATGTCTTGACAGAGATGCTTTAGCCTGAGTCATCTCCTTCAGAACCCCTACTCCCCCTTTAATGAAGCCCTCACTGATGTCTGCCCTCTACAGGCACTCCTGTGCACAGGACTATCTCGCGCTGCCAGTGCCCATGCCTCGGGACCCAGCCTCCCTCTTTAAGCATGCAACCCTTGAAAGCCTTGTGGTCCAGGCCTCAACCTCCAAGATAAATCCCAACGTGTTTCCTACCACACAATCGGCTAGGGAATCCAAGAGGCTGAATACCTTCAGAAAGAGGATTTTCTCTTCCACCTGCCTGGCACTGCAGCCCGTGCACATTGCATGCTTATTAGGCCATTATTTCCATACTGTGTGGGATACAGTTGCGCAAGTGCTACCTTTGCTCTCACAGGTGACCGGAGCCATACTCTTCTAAACTATTGCTGATGGGAGAGATGCTGCAAAGTTCATGATCAGATGCGGAATATGACAGACTCACTTGGCAGAGCCATTGCTTCCACGGTGGCGCTCAGATGTCATGTCTGGCTGAGGGACAGATGGCTTTTCGGGGGATGTCTAGGCATCCCTTAAGGACATGCCCTTCATTGGGTTTTGTCTTGTTGGTGACCAGGCGAATTTGGCGCTTGAGTATTTTAAAGACAGTAGGGCCACCTCTGGGTCATTGGGACTTTCCATGGGCTACAACAGCAGCATTCTGCCTTTCACCCCTTCCATGGCTATGGTAGGGGCTATCAACCGCATCCTTTTTCCCCCCTAGTCACCACGGCCAGCAGGCATCAGTACTTTTGTGGCCGGAGATGCGGCTACCACAAGCCTCGTGGGAACCAGAGCCAGAGTTCGATCCAACCCGTTACCCTAGGCAGCCGCAACCTCAAAGCCTCTTTAGTTTGCCCTCCTACCATCCTGGCCACCCAGTTGGCGACAAATCAGCACCACCTGCCCTTATGGAAAGATATCACTGCAAACAAATGGGTGCTTCAGATTGCCTGCCGGGGCTATTCTTTACCTTTCCAAAAGACCCACCACCTTTGCCACTGATCAGCTGACGGAGGGCCACCTATTTCTACTGCGACAAGAAGTACTAGCTCTTCTGTCCAAAGAAACTATAGAGAAGGGTGCCGGCATCAGAATTAAGTTGTGGTTGCTATTCCCGCTACTTTCTGGTGACGAAAAATCGAGGCCTCTGTCCTATCCTAGACCAACGCCCTCTCAACTACTTCCTGAAAAAGGGAAAATTCATAATGCTCACTTTGGCTCAGGCACTGTAAGCCCTGGTGGCTGGATGGTAGCCCTGGACTTTCAGGACGCCGACTTCCATATCCCCTTTCCTGCCTGCCCACAAGCATTACCTGCGGTTCATGGTAGGCCAAGAGCATTATCAATTCGCTTTGCTCCCCGTTGGCCTTACCAGTGCCCCTTGGGTGATCACCAAGGTGATGGCAGTGCTTGCAGCACCTCTGCAGAGGTCAGCGGTTCCAGTCTTCCCATACCTCAATGATTGGCTGCTGAAGGCCAGTCTTCCTTGTGGCTAAAACCAGGGCCGGACTGGGTACCAAAACCAGACCTGGCAAAGTGCTCGGCTGGCCCCCCGGGGGTTGGGGGTGCGGCCGAGTTGTTTGCCAGTGCAGGTTTCGGCCGATTTTGTTACAGGGCCGATATTGCAGCTATGCTGCAAAAACGGCCCTGTAGCAAAAACGGCCCTGTAACAAAAACGGCCCCCCCAGGGGCCCAAAACCGGCCCCCATACTGGCGGCCCACCAGGGAAACGCCCGGTGCCCGCTACGGCCAGTCCGGCCCTGGCTAGAACATCTGCCAGGAGGGTTTGCAAATTGCAGTCGCTCTCGGTTCACCCCCTTACACAACCTTTTTCCCAGATAAGCTGGTCCTTAGGACCCATGCCTCCTCCTTACCAAATGTGGTTACCTTTTCATGTTGGGCAGAATGTCACACTGCCTACTTTCTTTGTCTCCCGGCCCCATCATCCTACCAAGGAAGAAATGAGGTTCCACTGTCTTGACCCAAAAAGAGCGCCGTCATTTTACAGACTTCCGGTTGGATGATCATCTCTTTGTTTGCTTTGCAGGTGCAAAGAAAGGCAAGGCAATTCACAAGAGAATCATCTACAGATTGATTGACCTCTGTATTAAAATCTGCTATGCAGTGGCTAAGAAGCAACCCCGTAAGAGCTTGAGAGCTCATTCCACCCAAGTTAAGGCTGCAACCAATGCTCTCCCTAGAGGACTTTTAGTTCTCGAAATCTGTAATGCAGCTACATGGGCATGACTGCTCATGTTTGCCAAACACTGCTGCCTAAATCATCAGGTCCAGCGTGATGGCCGTTTCTCCCATTCGGTCCACCAGGACTTCTTAGTGTAACAGTCTGCAAACCCACCTCTGGAGAGAGATTGCTTTGGTATCTATTCTGATGGAAGGAATCTGCAGCCACTAGTCTCTAGCAGATGAACAAGTTACTTGTTTTTGGTAACGCCTTATCTGGTAGAGACTCCATCTAGCCGCAGATTCCTTTCCGACCCTCCCATTCTGCGACCTGTGTAACTGTCATTGAAGCAATCCTTCAGGTCCTTACCTTGGCACACTGGTCATTCCTCCTTAGTTTGGCTCTCTGCTTCTGGTGCAGAAAAACTGTCAAGAACTTAAGTGGGTGCGCTGGAGTGGTTCCTATATAGGACTCGCACACGTCACTTCGGCACAGGCGACGCCATGCAGAGCCAAACTCCGCCACCAACCGGCACGCAAGGGAGTTGCTAAAACAAATTCCGGATATAGTCTGCCACCTGGGAAATATTCTAAGGTAAGGAATGTGCAGCTAAATAGGGTCTCTACCAGATAAGGTAAGTAACTTGTTCTACAGGTTGTCTAAGTGGGTTTTTGTCACAAGCATTCTCATTCTCCTTTTGCCAATGATTATCTGGCATTCTAATGATGCAAAGCTTGGTTTACTAAATGGTGAACTTTTTTTTCTTTTAAATATAATTTTAATTAGCTTTTCAAAAACCTACAGTAACATGGAGCTAATGTACTGTCACAACTTTAGTACGCAATATATATATATATATATATATATATATATAATCTCCCCTGCTCCTCCTACCCCACCTCACCCTCCTCTCCCCTGTCCTCTCCCACCCCCCCACCCCGTCCCCTCCGACTCAGATTATCACATATAAAAACGAATTCCATATAACATTACATTAGTGGCAGTTACATTGGACCAATTGTCTACGTTCATGATGAGTCTTGAGGGAAATAGAGCCAGAACAGTGAACCCTTTGTTCATAGTCTACAATCTCTCTATTGTTTTTTGTTGTCACTGAGCAAGACGTTTTGTCTTTTCATTTGCTGATAGAAATGTTAAGCATCCTCTGTAGTTTTTTTTTTTTAACTTTTTTTTATTGGTACTTACATAATACTTGTACATACAAATAATCAACATATGAAGGTTACAATACATTTCTGTATGCCTATCTTGTAATTTACAGTGTCTGTAATTATTGGTTAGCCACAGGTCCACTCCAACGCCATTTAAACATTTATAGCCCCCGATAAGTCTGCCAGGCCCCCCAAATTTTCTTTCCCTTCTTAAGACACCCTCTACTCTCGTAAATCGTGAGCTCCGCCTGCCGGCACCAGTCCAAATCATTTTCCCATTCTTCTAGTGTCGGGACTGCAGCCGCCCCCCACTTCCTATCCACGTTCCGCTTTGCCACCACTGCCGCCAGTGTTAACCAGCTCTGTGTATGTCTCGGCCAGTCTTCATTCCCTGCAGTTATCAGCAGGAACCATTTGGGTGCCAGCGGGACCTCTAGATCCACCACGGCAGACATTGTCGCAGCCACCCTCTGTCAATATCTCAGCAGGGCCGGGCATTCCCATATCAAATGGTAGAAGGTCCCTTCCATCCCGCAACTCCTGTGGCATTGCGTACTCTCGCATCTCCCCATCCGTTGTAGCGCAGATCTGGGGTAATATACCCTGTGTAATACTTTCATCTGGATCAAGCGGAACCTTGCCCTAATAGCTACCTCCTTCGGGCCTTGGAGCGCCTCTACCCATTCTTCATCTTCCATTGAGCCGACATTTTGCTCCCATGTCGTTCGCAACTTGCCCATTGGGTCTGGGGCATTGTTTATTTTTTTTATACAGTAGGGAGATAGCTTTGGTATGCAGGTGATCTGTCAGGGTCCTATCCTCCAGTGGAGAGGCGGCAACCAGTGTCTCCCCCTCTCTCAGGTGTTGCTGCAGGACATGTCCCAACTGGGTATATCTAAGCCACTCTCCCTTCCCTAGTTCGTATTCCCGTTGTAGCTCAGTGAACTGGATGTAGGCCCGCCCTCTCCATATATCTCCCAGCAATTCCAGTCCCAGCAGCTCCCACTTGGCGAAGCCCTCGAGTTTATTTATACCTTTTAGTTGATCGCCCGCCCATAGGGGTGTCCTCTCCGTAAGCCTGCCCTCCCATCCCAGGTACTTTGTCGCTGCCCTCCAAGCTTTTACCACTGTTCTTGTGTGGTTCGGAAGGTCCGCACTCCCTTGTTTCGTATACAGAATCGCTCTTGGGCCCTTCTTGCCCATGGCTAGCCTGTCTACTCTGTAGGCTGGATCCAGTCTGTCGTCGAACATCCACCCGTTTACATTCACCAACTGGGCGGCCCAGTAGTAGCTGCGGATGTCGGGTACCGCAAGACCTCCGTCATATATCCCTTTTTGGAGTTTATTTAGAGCTATGCGTGGGCCGCCCCACTCCATAACAACGCCCGGAGCTCTGAGTTCACACGTTGGAAGAACGAGGGGAGGACCTTATAGGGCGTATTTTGTAGCGTATATAATAATCGGGGGGAGAGCCTTCATTTTGAACATGGCTGCCTGTCCCATCATGGTCAGAGGCAGGACCCGCCAGTGTCTACTATCCGCGACAAGCCTGTCCAGTTGTAGGCCCAGGTCTTTTGATAGAATTCTTTAGTGTCTCTTGTTATATGAATGCCCAAGTACTTGAAACCCTCCATTTCAATAGGAACCACGCACCTAGACGTGAGGTCCGGTACGCCTCCTGAGAGGGGGAATAGCAGTGACTTATCCCAGTTGATCCAGTATCCCGAATACTCCCGTAGATACAGAAGATCTGCAGTATTCGGTCTATCGAGTGCCTCGGTTTCCTCACGTACAGTAAGACATCGTCCGCGTATAGCGAGATTCTGTCCTCCCATTCCTCGCCTATCGGAATCCCCCAGATCAGAGGGTCTTGTCGAACCCAAGCCGCGAGTGGTTCGAGGGCCAACGCAAACAGGTTTGGGGATAAAGGGCAGCCCTGTCTAGTTCCCCGCTGTAGGGTGAATGCTCAAGACACTGTGGCGTTCACCCGCACCCTGGCCATGGGCTGTTCGTATAAAAGTCTCACCCATTTGATAAATTGAGGGCCGATGCCCAGTTTTTCCAAGACGGCAAAGAGAAAGTTCCACTCTACACTGTCAATTGCCATTTTGGCATCTAGGGACAGGAGTGCCGATTGCTCTGTTGAACCTTCGCCTGTTAAGTGCAGTATCCCAAACAATCTATGGAGGTTTAGTCTTGTACCCCGGTGGGGCATAAACCCGGAATGATCCGGGCGTATGAGAGTACCGATCACCCCTGCAAGGCGCATCAACAAGAGTTTGGCCAGTACCTTGACCTCGTAGTTGAATAGGGAGATCGGTCTATAAGACCCGCACTCCGTTGATGATTTGCCTGCTTTCTGAATTACCACGATTACCGCCACTCTTTGGTCGGCAGGGAGTACCCCATCTTGTTGTGTCTGCTCGAACATGTTTGCTAGGTGTTCTGCGGTTACGTCCAGCATACTTTTATACATCTCAACTGGGAAGCCGTTCGGCCCCGCCGCTTTCCCTGAATGTAGGGCACGAGTCGCTAGTTTTATTTCCTCCACTGTCAGGTCGCCCTCTAGCGTCTCTCTAACTTCCTCTTTGAGTTTTGGCAGGGTGATGTCGCGTAGGAACTCCCTGCATTCCTCCTCAGTATGGGTCGACTGGTATGTGTAGATCCCCTCATAGTATCTGGCGAACTCCTCTGCTATTTCTGCCTCGGTCTCGTGTCTGCCGCCCTCTTCATCGATTAACCTGGTAACCCAACCCCCATCCACTTGTCTCTTATCTAGCCAGGCTAGCAACTTGCCCGCCTTGTCTCCCACTTCGTATATTTTATGTTGTGTGGCCAACGCCTGCGTCCTAGCACTGTCCTCCGCCAGGTCCCCGAGTTCTTTCTGTCGCACCCTGAGGCACTGTCTATCTGCATCTGCCCCTGGATCAGCCCCAGTAGCTCTGGCCTCCAATTGAATGATTTCTTTCTCGAGATTCAGGTATTTTAGATTATTTTTATTTTTTTAGAGCCCCGATTTTGGCTTGGGCCCTACCTCTCATGACCAACTTGAATGCCTCCCACAGGGTTACACTCGAGCTGACCGAACCCACATTGTCCTCAAAGTATTGCTCCGCCCCCTCTCTCATGTCATCCCTAAAGTCCTCGTCCTTGAAGTGCCACACGTTGATTCGCTGAGGCAGTGTGTAGTCTTTCACTGGGCCAGATAGTCTTGCCACTACCGGGGAGTGATCTGTGACCCCACAGGCCACGTGCGTGCCATCTACGAACCTCCCCCAATCTGTGAAACTGTGTGATTAGATAGTCCAGCCTGGCCAGACTGCCTGCCGCGGCTGATAAGTGTGTGAACTGCTGTGTTGCTGGGTGCTGGTGTCTCCAGATGTCGCCCAAACCAATTGCCTCGAGGAATCTATCCAATTGGCCAGCCTGTCTTGTGATGTGTGACCCAGAGGGGTCCCTAACCACCAGATCTAATTTTGGTGAGACTGTCGTTCATATCTCCTCCCATAACCAGTCTGCCCTCTGGTAGTTGCAGTAACAGGGGACCCAACACCTCGAGTGTTGCCGACTGTAGGCCCGGCAGGGGCATAAACCGAGCACATGTTGAGGCTTCTTCCTTCCACGTTCCACTAAGCACTGTGTATCTCCCAAGTGAGTCTGCCCATGTTTGGTTTGGGATAAAGGGAAAGGCTTTCCTGACCAGCACACCCACGCCTCTGGAGCCTGAAGTATACCCGCATGGGCCAACAGGGTATAACCGTACCTATTTAAGGCTTTGCAATAATTTCCCCTCAGGTGCATCTCCTGTAGGAGGACCACATCTGGTGTATGTTTTTTAATGAATTGCAGGACAGTTGCCCTTTTTAATTTCCCATTGAGCCCGTTAACGTTCCAGGACCATATTTTCGCTAGGGACTGTTTCTGCTTTTCGGTTGCCATTGTCGCGCCTCTGATTTTCAAGAACTTTTAGTGGAGTGGACACGGTCATCACTGCAGACCTGAGTTTGCACTTGTTGCATACCTCAATGAATGCGTACCTAACTATGACCCCCCCCCCCAACTATCTCTGCCCCCTCCCTGCTACCCTGCCCATAAGGTTGCGAAAACCCCAACTTACCAACCCGCAGAGTGCCTGTCGCCACTGACTATACATAACAGTTCAACTAGTAACTAGAGGGGGTTGCTCAGTCCAACAGAGCTCAGTTCCATTGCACCGCTCCGTACCTTTTTCCCACCCGAGCCCATAGTAGTTCTGTTGCCTCTGATCCTCTGTACCTTTGTACAAGAGAACTCAAGACCATATGGAGGCCAGATCCATGGGACCAGTCTATGCCATTATTGTGCTACTCTCGAAGAGAAGTACTGCAGGTAGATGACATGGACTTCATAACTCTCTTTTGTTGTAAAGCAGTATTGAAGGTATATTTGACAAGCAAAGCTGTGCTCATTTTTTCTTCTACTTCAGAAAGGTATTGTTAACATTTATTAATGTGTTTTAGTAGATGATGTGAAACACTGGTAACTTTATTTCAATAGTTTTGCTAATTTGAGCTGCTATCCACTGTCTCTTTCCCTGTATTATTTTCAGAAGCCATGGAACTAGAGAAACATAAGGAGAGCGAGCCTGAGGCATTAACATTTGGTGAAGCAGCAGTAAATGAGATAGCTGATGAAGAGACTTTACTGCAACAGAGTTCACATAAGACTGTCCCTGATGTCTTAAAATTGGGCGCAGACACAGTTTCATTAGGAATGGAGGATGAGTCTTCACAGCAGAGTTCAAGTATCCTGGAAGAATTAGTATTAGATGCAGCCACTCCTTCCTTAGGGTTGGAGGAGGAGTCTTCACAGCACCAGAATGACATCAGTGATAGAGTCTCTGAGGTCCTTGCAGTAAATGAACCTTTGTCATGCCAGGATCCGGAGCTCCAGCAACAATATCACGAAGGTAAAGATTCAGTAATCGCCCACTACAACTTTCATCTCGAAGAAAGCATTATGAATTTCTATTTTTCAAGGGAGAGTTCAGTTTTAAATGTATTTTACATTTAACTGGCAGCAAACTGAAGAGATTTCCAAGGGCATACAGTTAGCCCTTTGCATGGCAAACACTTTAGTATGCACAGTCTCTGCCTGGTCCTTGAAGAGCATTGTGTTAACATATACCGTTTCTGACTGCCTCTTTCTCACTTCCAGTCTGGCTGGCTTTTCCAGAATGTGCGCTTCTGCCTTTTCCTGTTCTTCTCTTCTACCCTTTGCAATCCTACTTGTCAGTCAATTGCCACACTCTGACTTTGACATACCCATTTCTGTTTGCTTGCATAATTTAACTTGGGCCTCCTCACATACCCTGTTTTTCCTTTTCTTCTTATCTTTCTCTTTTACATGGTGCTCACATTTGATGAGGTAATGGAGACCCTATAACCCTTACACTCAGCACTAATTTTCCCAAAAAATACTCTCCTGGCTTTTGCTTCCTCGCTACATTTCCCAATCTTTGTTTCTCACGTCTGTAACTCGTTTTTCAGTGTGCCTCCTGTTTCCTTAGTTTCCAATCCTGCACCGTGATATGTGCATTCAGATCTCAACTTTCTTCGATTTTTCTGTTGTCCCTTTCTGGAGCTTACCGTGGCTACCACGCTTGCATTCCTTATTTCTCCAATTCAGCTGTTTCTTGATGGATTGCATTATGAAATCCTAAACTTTGAGAATGTTTTCATCCTGTTCTTCCATTATTCTCTTCGTTTTGATTTCTGATGGATACTTTGAACCGCAGATTCCTCACCTTGTAAACATTCCCCAGGTGTCAGACTGGATCCGGCAACTTTAAAGCAGTACTCCTGCATGGCGGTAGGTGGCATTGTGGGGTACTCCTCATGTCGTTCCGCTCTGGAAGTGATGAGCAGAGCTGCGTATCAGCTACTTTCTCTCTGCCACTACAGACGTGGATCTGGAGCTACTCCTTAGTCTTTTTAAAACTTTTCCAGACAGAAAATTACATTTTTTTCCAGTTTGCAAGGGAAGATGTCACCTCTCAAGATGATCGGGTTCGAACTGTGTAAGGACTGTCACAAACTGATGTCTGTGACAGATCATCTGTGGTGCCTTTGGTTGGAACACAACCTAGGGACCTGCGACTGCTGTTCCAAGATGAACCCGAAGGCCATACGGGACCACAGTGGAAAGGCTTTATGATGCCAAAGATCAGAAGACTTCATGCAGTGATCGGTCAAGGTCGAAAGGCATTTACTGTTCCCGCTCTGCAGTTCCTGTGGCAGATCATCACAGTCTAAGTCTTCAGGTAAATCCAAAAAAGAAGTACAAGAAGTCTTAGCGGGAATCAGGCTCTCCTGGACATTCTTGAACTCCAGAGAGACCGTGAAGGTGTCAACGTGCCACTTGATCTCACTTGCAGTCTGCATCGGTGTAGATTCCAAGCCTGGTCCCGATATTCCCTGAATTTCTGGCTCCATCTCTGACGGCACACCAAGCAGAGGCCTTTAGGGAGGCCATGCTGCACATTTTCGGCCCTTTGGGGTGCATTTGGGCCCCAAGGATCCACAGGGGCCTCCAGCCAGACTTCTTCCAGTGGATCTGCCCTTGGCGCCATCTGTGCCGCTTAAACCCACTTCAGGTTTAGTACTGGCTCCAGTGCTGACTTCGGTTCCTGTGCCATCCACTGCACCTATTACCTTCACATCAATGCTGATTGATGCTGCAGACGCTGGAGGAGGATTTGCAACCCAGTATGCCCTCTGACTCTGAGCAGATTCGCCCCAACCAAGGCCATTTCCTAATCACACTGTAGCGTAGCCAGCCGCAACCCCTTTGATTCTGACACTTTGCGCTTACCATGTACTAGAGCTCAGACTTTACACAATCTTTTCAGCACTGATTCAGACTAAGACCATTTTGATGAAGATGATGTTGTCCCCCAATATAATGAGATCGATTGGTATGAGGAACTACAAGATGCCAGTGGCCTGGATACTTCAACAGATACTGACCTTGTTTCTCCTCCCGACCTTGTCACCGAAGAAAGTGCCTCCTTCGTTACGTGAGGGTGGCAGAAGTACTGGACCTACAACTATCTAATATAGAGGTTCTTGCAGATGTACTCCAGCCTGATCAAGCACCTACAACATCTCTATGGCCATTTAACAAAGCTCCTATGGATACTCTCTTGGTCACTTTGGCGAAACCATGTTCAGGACCACCAGTCAATAGGCAGGTCGCTGGGTGCCATCGACCAATACCAGGTGACCGTGACTTCCTTGCACAACACCCCATGGCAGAGAGCTTAAGCAGTGATCCACCAGTACGGCAAATTCTAATGCCTTCCCCATCACCCCACCTGTTCACAACTCTAAAGAGATAGAGACCTTTGGAATTTGCATCTTCTTGTCCACGAACCTTGCTCTGTGATTTATAAATGCCATCTGTCTTCTAGGCAGCTACTCTCATGCTCTGTGAGACATGATGGCTGAAGCTTTACCAACAGATTCAGACAACCTCTGAGTGTCCCTGACTCAATTTATCCAGGATGAGAGATGTTTTAAGTCATGGGCAAAGTGGGCTCTGGCCCAGGGCCCCAGTCTTTTAGGGGGCCCTCTGATAGAGTTAACTCTGTGCTGCAGAATCTTGCACTGATTACCTTGAATTTTTCTTAAACAGATGGAATACCATGTTCCTTTAATTTATATTTAATGTGGGTGATGTGTGAGAATCTATTAGATATTTTGCAGAAACGTGTTTGTTTCATGCAACATCCATAAAAAAGTTTTTTTTAGATCAAAATAGGACCTCACATATGAGAAATGGAAGGGTGTCACATAGATTATCTGCAGTGATATTATTGAGGTGCTGCTGTGTTATAATATTGAAAAAAGTCACTATCCCTGAATATTAGATGTAAACATTAAGAATTAAGAATTTGGACGAGTGTTCCTGTGCACTGTCAGTGACCTGGCCAAAGACTGCATAAAGAGCTGAACTGAACCAGAAATTCAAAGCTGTTCCGAACAGGGGCCCTCAAAGTACGTTTGGCCCATGGCCCCCAAAACCCTTAAGATGTCCCTGTCCAGGATGACTGCAATGCTCTGGCTTGGACACAACCAACTGCTTAGGTCGGGCGCTCGGCAGGAGTGTGGCACTTCTGCACCTCACCTACATTAGGTTTTGAAGCTTCTCCTGTGATGTCCAGGCATCCCTAGTAGACTTGATATTTGATGTCTCTCGCCTTTTTGTCAAGAAAGCAGATTCAGCCCTGGAACATTTTAAGAAAGCAGGGCCACAATACATTCCTTGCCCCCGCCCCCCAGATAGTTAAATCTGTAATTTTACTCCCTTAGAGGCTATAGTAGGGGCGTTTCCAATACTGCCAGCGTTCGATCCCGCCACCAGCTCTGCAGATCTCCCACCCCTTTCATGGTATGACTGCAAGCTCACAAAGACAACGCCCAGGTTATCAGGGACAACAGACCGCTCAGTCCACTGCCCCTCCACCTCACACAGATCCAAAGCCTCTTTAGTGTGTATTTCCCGGCACACTGCCATCCTATCAGTGTCCGGATTCAGCATTTCCTCAAAGTGACCAGCCATCATTTCAAACATGTGGGTTTTCGAATTTGTCAGTCTGGACTATGCCCTATTATTTCTTTCTACCCTGCCCCACATTCCACCACCATCAGATGAAAGTCCAGAGTCTGTCAGCAGAAATTGCAGGCTCTTTGTACCAGAAGCACCATAGAGCAGGTTCCTACCTGGGAAGTAGGAAATGGGTGTTACTCCTGCTACTTCCTTGTGCAGAAGAGTGAAGACCTCTGTCCGATCGCAGATCTTCACTCTCTCGGCGCCTTCCTGCAGAACGATAAATTCAGGATGCTCACGTCTGCCCAGGTTCTATCTGTCCAAGACTCCTGGGAGTGGATAGTGGCGTTGGACCTGCAGGACGCTTATTTCCAAATGTCCGTCCTGCAGACCCACAGGTGCTACAGTAGGTCAGGAGAATTTTCAGTGTGCAGTATTCAATTTTGGCCGAGCTAGTTCCCCATAGATGTTTACAAGAGTATTGGTGGTGGTTACAGCACACATTTGGAGGTTGAGGTACCAGTCTTCTACCTAGACAACTGATTGTTGAAGATGGACTCAGCCCAGGCAGTTGTCAAACATCTCCAGACTATGGCCAACCTCGTAACGTTGTTGAGGTACACTATCAATGCGCTGAAGTCACACCGGACTCTTTCACAGAAAGTCCTGTTCATTGGAGCCTTTCCAGATAGGGTATGATTTTGTACCTTTCCACTGGAGAAGAGAGTCCAGGACATTTGGACTATGGTCCTGATGTTTCTGCCTCTGTCCTGGATCCCAGCGCGGATGGCTCTGAGGCTGTCGTCACATGCCAGATGGTACATGCAGGCTCTGTAAGAGATCTGATGTCCCAGTGGGCATGGTATCAGGTGTATCTGTCAGATTTCAAAGGAGACTGCAAAACATTTACGGTGGTGTCTGCTGGACCTTGATTTGGTCAGTCGGAGACCCCTCTCCTTGCCCCAACCAGTCTTGACAGTGGTGATGGATGCATCCCTTCTGGACTGGGGAGTCCATCTGTGATAGGTGGAAATTGAAGGCCTCTGGTCTCCTGCGGAAACCTGACTCCACATCAGTTTGTTGGGGTTGAGGGTGATTGGCTTGGCTTTGAATGCCTTCCTGATCACCAGGGGAAGGCTGGCGCAGGTGCTCACAGACAACACCACAGCCATATGGTACTGCAACAAACCGGGGTGGGTGGGTTCTCTGGTCCTGTGCCAGGAGGTTCTTCAGCTCTGCAAGTGGCTGGACCACTAGGGAATTTCTGTGGTGGTGAACTACCTGGTGGGATCTCTAAATGATAGGGTGTAGAAAATCAGCTGTTGACACCTAGCAGACTACAAATGGCTGTTATACCTGAAGGTGGCGCAATGTGTCTTCCATCAGTGGGGCGAACCCGGCTCGAATGTTCCCGCACTGCTGAGAATACGCAATATTACATTTTGCGTGTTGGAGTTCCAAAGTAAGCTGTCTCTCAAAAACGAATTCCTCCTAGAGTGGAGCTCAGGACTTTTGTATACCTTCCTACTGCTGCCTCTCCTGCCCAAGTTCTGAAGAAGACCAGAAACCGCTGGGCCCAAATCATCCTAATGGTACAGGACTGTGCTTGGAGAGTGTTTTTTTTTTTTTTTTTTTTTTAAACTTTATTTTCAATTTTCAGAAAAACAAAAAGAAACAATACATTGGCATCAATAAAGAACGTATGCATACACATCATTAAATGCAAGTACAGTCGCATGAGACACATGGCCGAACCAAAGAATGTAGGTACAAGGGGGTCTGGAAAGCCCTCCAGAAGCCCAGCCCAAAGGGACGAGGTCGACAGGCAGGGCAGGGCAATCCCCAACATCATGCGCCCCATCAAGGTTAAGTGTCGCTTTCCTCCGCAGGGACAATCCCCCGGGGAGTTCTGCATCACTCTGCTCACTCGCAGTCGCCTCCCGTGAGGGCGAGTCCCCCTCCATCAACCCAGTGGCACACAGGGTCCGCCAAGCTAGCAGGTCATCCTGCAATTTCTCATCCCGCCGGGAGAGTTGCATGTGTACCTCTTCGGCCAGTGACCACTCTCGCATCCCTGAGCCAATTCGAAAGATCAGGGGCCCTCTGCCCCATCCAAGTTATTGCCACCCTACGCCTGGCGAGCACCAGCATCAGCTGTAGGAGTTTATAGGAGAGTTTCTTCCTCTTGGGCCTACGAACCATCCCCAGTAAACAGTGCAAGGGGTCGAGATCCACCTGAATCCCCGTGGCGGTTACCACCCTCGTCACCACCCCCGTCCAGAACTGTGCCACCAATGGACATTGCCACGCCAAATGTAGGAACCCGGCGTCATCTGCGGCACAGCGAGGGCAACCAGCGCCCCTGGTATTGTCAATGCGCCTCAAAGACACCGGGGTAAGGTAGGTGCGATGCAGATAGTTAAAGTGTGTAAGTCGGAAGCGGGCATTGCATGAGACAGTGCGAGTAAGGGAACCAATGCGCATCCACTGTGCCTCCCCCAGCGCGGTAGCAAGGTCCCGCTCCCAGGCAGCCCTAGACGGTGGGACCGGAGGGGCAGAGTCCTGTTTCATTGCTGCATATAGAAGGGATATCAAGCCGCGCCCCTTTCCACACATAAGTATAACATCCAGCGTACGTGTCAACGATGGAATTTCTGGGTATTGCGGCCAGGTGATTCGCGCTACCTCTTGTAGTCCCCCAAACTGCAAAAATTGGCCTTGTCCCAGGCCAAAGCTATCTACCGCCTGCTCATATGTAAGAAAGGTTTCGTTGGGATACAGATCGGCGAGGACGTCGCACCCACCCTCCCTCCAGGCCCGGAAAGACACGGACCGCTCCATGGTCATAAATGGAGCCAGTATCCAAAGCGAGAGCTCCCTGTGAAAGGGCGCCCTTCGAAGGACCCTCTCCACAAAGTGTTGCCAGACGGCGGCTGTGTGCCTGACAGCATAGGGGAGACCCACCTCAGACCCCGCCCCTTGCATCAGTGCGACCTGCAACGTCTGGGTGTCCGCCCTATCCATCAAGAGGCGCTTCTCCCAGTTGTCTGTGTCAGTAAACCAACGGGCCGCATGTTGGAGGTGTGCGGCATAATAGAAGAGGTCAAAGCGAGGGGCCTCGAGACCGCCCTCCTCATAACTACGGACAATGGTTCGAAGGGCCACCCTACTGCGCCGACCTGCCCAGAGCAGAGACGTGAGCAAGGAATTAAGAGTTTTGAAGACCCGGGGCGGCAAAGGGCACAGGGAGTTCTGTATCACATAGAGCACCCTGGGGAGCATCACCATTTTAGAGATGGCGAGACGACCCATCAGGGAAAGTGGGAGTGTATTCCAAAAGGACACGGAGTGCCGCAGAGCCGCAGTGACGCGGTCCATGTTACGGGCCAACGCTTGTTCATCTGTCAGGGTCACCTGTATACCCAGGTAACGAAATGCCGTCCGCTCCCAACGCAGCTCCAGGTCCGGTAGGTCCTCAGGGGGCACCATAGCAAGTCCCGCCAATGGGAACACGAGGGACTTGTCACGGTTCAGTCGCAGTCCAGAGACCTCTCCAAACCGGTCAAGGTGGTGCAGCAGCACCGGTAGGGCCTCGCGGGGAGAGACCAAGTAGAACAAGGCATCGTCCTCATATAGAGAAATGACGTGAGTCGTATCCCCTAGCCTAATACCCCACTGCGCCATGTCGGCTCTAATCTGAACCGCGAAAGGCTCTATAGCCAGAGCAAACGAGTGGGGAGAGGGGACACCCCTGTCGTGTACCCCTCCCCAGCCGCCACTCCTCGGACCGCGCACCCCCGAGCTTGACTCTGGCGCAGGGGGCCGTATATAGTAGACGAACCCATTGACAAAACTGAGGACCCAGTCCCACCGCCCGCAAGACCTCGAGCAGATACTCCCAATCGACCGTATCGAACGCCTTGGCGAGGTCAACAGAGACCAACACCATCTGCTCCTCCCTATCCCGCACCTCATGGAGTATATGAGTCAGTCGCCGCAGATTCATGGATGTGTTACGTCCCGGTATGAACCCACATTGGTCCTCGTGGACCAGTCCGGGCATGTGCGGCGCTAAACGGGATGCCAACAATTTGCAAAGAATTTTTATATCTGTATTAAGCATCGTGATCGGCCGATACGACGAGGGCTCATGCGCGTCACCCCTGGCTTTAAAATCATACATATTTCCCCCTGTGTCATACTGGGCGGGAGGATGCCCCGTTCAAAGGCCTCGTTGTAGACCTGCAAGAGAAGGGGGGACAGGACATCAGGGAACGCATGATATAACTCGGACGGAAAGCCATCGCCACCCGGAGATTTGGCTCGCGGAAGCTGCTTCAGCGCGATTTGAACCTCGGCGAGCGAAATTGGGTCATCCAGTTCCTCCCGCGCCTGCTCAGATAAGGTGCTCAGGGTCAGCCCCTGGAGATACGGGAGATAGGTTGCCACCCCCACTACCGGATCTGCTGTGTACACCGCCCGCAGATGCGACCGAAGGACCCGCAATAGCCCCACCTGTGAGTGCACCAGGCACCCAGCAGAATCCCTTGGGGCCTCAATAGCCGCGGGGACATGTTCCCTACGGAGGATCCAAGCCAAGAGGCGACCTGACTTGTCCCCCTCTCTATAAAGGCGTTGTCGATAGCCTGTGAGCGTGTATTTATCCAGCCTATCCAGGACGTCGTGAATACGCTCCTGGATCTCTCGTTCCCCCCTCCCCCAACTGTGGCAGTGTTACTCGAGGTCTGTACCTCCAACAGTCGGCCCTCCTCCGTCTGTAGCTCGCGTTGGAGTTGTTTCCGTACCCCATACGTCACACTCATACATGCCCCTCGGACCACCGCTTTTAGGGCTTCCCATTTTGTGGCCTGCGATTGGGCTGTTCCCTCCCAATTTAGATCAATGTAGTCAGAAAGGGCAGTAGTCACGTGATGGCGCCCCACCTGATCCTCAAGAATCTCTGCCGGCAACCGCCAAGTCCGCAATCTGCCCCGCGGTGCTCCCCAGTTCAGTACACACGCCACCGGGGAATGGTCAGATAGGAATCGTGCCAAGTGGGTCACCTCCAGAGACACGGTGACACCAGGATTCGCGAATAAGACCCTGTCCAGGCGGCTATGTGTGTTGTGTGTGGGTGAATAACAAGTATACACTTTCAAAGTGGGGTGAGTTTGACGCCATACATCTTGGGCCCCCAAATTCCCCATTACCTCCCGGAGTTTCACCGTCATTCTAGGCTTCGTCCCTGCGCGGGGGGAGACCTATCCAGGACAGGATCAAGGACACAATTGAAATCACCCAGCCAAAGCAATGGAACCTCCAGTTCCGTGACCAGTAGCTCCTGTAGAGACTGATAAAACCCCGGGTCATCCGTGTTGGGCGCATAAGTATTCACAAGTGCCACATCTTGACCATCCAATTTAGCTCGAAGGAGGAGATACCTCCCTGGATATCAGCTTCGACATATTGAACAGCGAACGGAACCCCGGGTGCCACCCATACAAGAACCCCCGTGCATAACTAGAGAAGGAGGAATGGAAGACCTGACCCCGCCATTTCTTTGCCAAGCGTTGGGCCCCCTCATCCGTAAGATGAGTCTCCTGGAGGCAAGCCACAGAGACCTGATGCCTACGAAGGAAAGACAGGACCCTGTATCTCTTGGTGCAGGTACCCAGCCCCCTTATATTCCAGCTCAAAATTTTAAACCCCATAGGAGTTGAAACGGCTCATACCCGGGCAGCCCATGCCCCATGCAGCCACAGAGATATTGCGCGCTAGCTGTGATGCATACAATGCCAATAAAAAACCAACAAATCCCCTGTAACGCCCCCCTCCCCCTACCCACGAGCAATTTACTGTCAACAAACCCCGCAGAAATGCCCTTCCCATGCTGGTGCCAGGACGTGCACAGCGATCCCATGAGCCCAACTGGGCCTAACTTTATAAGAAAGGAGAGAAATAAACCCCCCCCCCCCTAACCAATACGCCGACCCCCTACCCGGCCTCACCGCACATACCAGGAGGTAGTGCCTCGGGCCGACCCACAACACCCCGATACATATGAAGAAACCACAGCAAGACTAGGAGCGGAGCCCATAGACCCAGCCATCATCGGATCCCCGAGTTCAGCAAATGCATGTACAGTCCCCTCTACCCCATAACCCCCAACCCCACCCACCCTCAACCTCACATCAGAAGAAAGAAAAAACACACCACAGAATAAGATACCCGCCAGGGGGGCCCGGAAGTGAACCCACGTCCGAGGCAGATGGTAGAGAGTCAGTGCACCGGTGAGGGACTGGGGGCAAGTCCCCCCCGCGTTGCAGTCACAGCCCCCACACCAGCACCTACCAACCACCCATGGCACTTGCGTTTGAGGCAACGGGCCACCGCACACTCAGGGTGGGCCCTCCGCTGCAGGAGGCGGATCAAGAATGGTTTCCGGGATCACTAGGTCGGTGGATAAAAGGGTGTCCGGCACCAAGCTCTCCTCATGCAGTCCCGCCGTCCTCCGTGGGGGAGAAGTGTCGGAGGCCGAAGAGTCCATACGTAGAGCACCATCGTTCCCCACCGTGATTCGTTGTCGTTCCTCCCGGGCACCAGCCGGCACCCGGCCCCCGCGTTTACTCCTGCGCCTCGGTCTGGTGCCCCAATTACTCCGGGAGATCCCCCGGTCATATTCGGAGCGAGCCTCTACCCGGAACTCGAGCCACTCCCAGACCTCCTCCGGGGAGTCGAAGAACTGCGCCTTACCCTGGATGATCACCTTAAGTTTTGCGGGGTACAACAGCATATACTGCAATTGAAGCTCACGGAGCTTTTGCTTGACCCCCAGATAGGATTTGAGTTGTTCCTGAACTTGGCGGGTGTAATCAGGATAAATAGATATTTTGGCATTCTCATAGGAGAGGTCCGGTGCCTCCCGCGCAGCTCTCAAGATGCAATCCCGGTCCCGATAGTTCAGGATTTTTGCGATGATAGCCCTTGGCGGAGCCCCGGGCGGCGGCGGAGGAACCAGCGCCCTGTGCGCCCGCTCCACCACAAAGACCGTCGACAGGCCCCTGGGACACAGCTTCGTCCGGATCCAGTCCTCCAGGAATCGCTCCGCCTGGCCCTGCTCCGCCCGTTCCGGGATTCCCAGGACCCTGATATTACTGCGCCGGGTCCTGCCTTCCGCCTCCTCCGCCCTGCGCTCCAGCGCCCCAGTCGTGGTGGTGAGCTGGGTAACCTGATGTTTCAGTGAGGCCACCTCCCCCTGCAGTTGGACAATGTCGCTCTCTGCTGTGGAGACCTTGTCTGCCACCTTCCGCAGATCCACTCGCAGCAGGTTGACGTCTATGGAGACCGTCTCAATCTGGTTTCCCAGGGCGGTGTGAGAGCTCCGTATAGCCTCCAGTAATTCCGCTCTGGAGGGCTCGGGAGGGGGGGTGTCGCTCCCGCCGTCCAACCCCGTCTGGCGGGTGATCCTCTGCGTGGGGAGACGCTGCGTAGTGTATTGGGTAATGGTATTGGGCTGCGAGGCACGTGGGGGCTTATCCTTACCCATGTCGTAGGGCCCAAGGTGGCACCGACAGTGGCCTCCTAGTCCGATCCGGCCCTGTAGGGCAAAAGTGCCCGGATATTCTCCCCCTCTCTGCTGACACAGGGCCCGCAGCAAAGCAATCCAGCGTCTAGGGATCCAGCCTCACACCCCCAGAGCATCGACTCCGGCATGGCCGCAGGCCCAGGAGATCAGGCCGGCGAACTCGGGTCCACCGCCCCTCTGCTGCTACGTCAGGACCACTCCACGGGCCCTCTCTCAGGAGCTCCCACAGCCCCCCGGAGATGGCCGTCCAGGAACCCCCATTCCTCACAGATGGGCAGGGTCACTCCCCTCCGTCCATGAGGTCAGCCCTCCACGCCGAGCAGCCGGAGCCCAGGCGCCACTCTCCACTCCTCAGGGGCCTATACTGTCAGTGGGGGGCGCTCAATCACAACGCCTCGCAGCGGGCCGTCATGCGCCACCGCAGGCCTCTCCGCCTAGGATCTCCCCGCAGGGCTCTCAGCTCGACTCTCCGGCGAGTCCAATGCCCGGCAGGCAGGGACAGCCCCGTCCGGGCCGTTAAGTGCTCGTCGCTCCCCCAGGCTCCCACAGTTAATGCGCCGCGCCCGATGGCACTCCGGGCCGGCCTCCTGCCCTCAGAGGCCGCGGCACGGGGATCAGGGCCCACAGCCCACCGGAGACGTCCGGTGGGCGGGACACGCAGGAGGGCTGCTGCGTCGGGCGTCAACAGGGCGAGCAGTCCCACTCGGGGCCCGGGGTCGCTCACTCGGGCGTAGGCCGCATCCCCGGTCTCGCGCAGCTACAGGCTGCCGGGGCACCAGCCGCCCAGACGATTCCGCCGGATCGGGGATCGGAGAGACCTCCGAGGCGAGTCCGGAGCCTTGCTGCCCGCTTCAGGGCTTGCCGCTCTACAGTTATGGCGTTGTGGGCGCCCTTAGTCAGGATTGGGAAGGATTATTGCGGCGGGCCGGTCGGGAGCCGAAGGAGCTCACGTCCTGTCGGCCATGTTTCTTGGCCACGCCCCCCGTGCTTGGAGAGTGTTACCAAGAAAACATGAGCATCTGTCCTCCAACCAAGGTGCTGCTTTGGGAGGATCTTTTGTCACAGCAGCATGGCACGGTGATGCATCCAGGCCTTCACAGTCTGCATCTCAATGTTTGGCGATTGACCGGCATCAGTTGACCTCATCAATCAATCAGGATTTATAAAGCGTGGCTTATCATCTGATAGGGTATCCTGGCTCTTGCAGGTCCCGGAGGCTTAATCGAACAGCCAGGTTTTGAGGGCCATTATGAATCCCAGAAGTGAGGTGATGTTCCAAAGGTCCATTGGGAGGCTGTTCCAGATCTTTGCTGCGATGTGGGAGAAGGCGCATTCTCTATTTCTGCTTTGGTAGATGCGGGGAGTATGTGCAAGTGATAGGAAGGCAGAGTGTAGTCTTCTCGACGGTTGGTGGAAGTTCAAGCAGTGGTTAATGTAGACAGGTCCTTGGTTATGTAGAGCTGTGTGCGCGTGGGTCAGCAGCTTGAATTGGCATCTCTTCTGTACGGGGAGACAGTGGAGTTTCCGCCGGTGAGGCGGTATGTGGGTTAGTCGGGAAAGGCGGAGGATGAGTCTGGCTGTGGCGTTCTGTATGGTCTGAAGTCTCTGTAGGAGGTGTGCGGCATCCTATGTAGAGGGCATTGCTGTAGTCCAGTCGGCTGGTGATAAAGACCTGTGCATCTCGTGTGTAGGGTTAGCCACTTGAAGATCTTACGTAGCATGCGCAGAGGGAGGAAGCAGGCGGATGAGACTGTTGATCTGTGATTTCATGGTGAGCTTGTTGTCAATCATGATTCTGAGGTTTCTGGCGTGGTTGAAGGGAGTGGGGGCAGGTCCTAAGTCTGATGGCCACCAGGAGTCGTCCCAGCTGTTTCTGCTGTTGCCAAAGATCAGTACTTCCGTCTTGTCTGTGTTCAGCTGCAGGCAGTTGTTGTTCATCCAGTCGGCAACGTTTGCCATGCATCTGTGGAAGTTGGTTCTGGTGGTGGTGGGGTCATCGGTGAGTGAGTGAGAGGATGAGTTGGGTGTCGTCTGCGCAGGAAATTGTTGAGACTGTGGGATCTGACGATATTGGCCAGGGGTGTCATATATGCGTTGAAGAGTGTGGGGCTGAGGGATGAGCCCTGGGGGACACCGCAGGTTATCTCCTTGGGTTCAGAGGTGAAAGGTGGATCCTCTGGGTTCTTCCAATGAGGAAGGAGGTGATCCATCTGAATGAGTCCTCTTGGATGCCAATGTGGTGGACTCTTTCGATCAGTGTGTGGTGGGATACGGTGTTGAAGACTGCCGCGAGGTCAAGGAGAATCAAAGCTGATGTTTTTCCTCAGTCGAGGAGGGTTCGGATGTCATGGGTGGCTGCAATCATGGCAGTTTTGGTGCTGTGATTGCTGTGGAAGCCGGATTGGGAGGTGTTGAGTAGCTGGTTATGGTCCAGGTGTGTCATGAGTTGATTGTTGATGATCTTTTCCAGTACCTTCACTGGGAATGGGAGCTGGGAGATTAGCCAGTAGTTTTTGAGTTCGTTGGGGTCGGCGAAGGGTTTTTTGAGTAGTGGTCTGATTTCGGCGTGTTTCCAGGCATTGGGAAATGTTGCAGTGGTGATAGCGGTATTGAGTAGGGAGGTGAGTTCCTGGTCGATCCTTTTGTTTTTGAGGTTGCAGATGTAGTGCGGGCATGGATCTGTGGGAGCTCCAGAGTGGATGGATTTCATAGTGGAGGTGGTGTCCTGGATGGAGAGGATATTCCAGGGGGTCATTGTGTGGTTGTCGGTTACGGTGGTGGCGTATGTCGAGGAAGTCCGTAGGTTTGGGTTGGGGTTCAAAGTAACTGTTTATGGTTGTTATCTTGTTGTGGAAGAAGTGGGCGAGGTTGTCGCACAGCTCCTGTGAGTGTGATGTTTTTGTCGCTGGCAGCTGGGTTGGAGAATTCCTTAGCAATGTTAAAAAGTTCCTTGGTGGTGTTGGTTCCGATGCGTGCGGCAAGGGCTGTCTTATTTGTTGCCCTCTTCGTTTCCCTCAGCAGGCGATGGTAGAGGTTAAGGGAGGTCTTAAAGGCTGCCCTGTCGGAGGTGTCCTTGCTGGTGCGCCATCTCCTCTCCAACTGTTTGCTGTCTAGTTTCGCTGTTCTGAGTTCTTGGGTGTACCAGCTGGCCTTTGTGAAGGATTTGCTCTGGATGTTGCTCTTGATGGATATTATGCTGTCTGCGCAATTGGTGATCCAGGCGTTGAATTTTTTCACTCCCTGTTCGAGGTTGGTGGTGGTAGCAGGGTTGGAGGTGATGAGGGCATTCGCCCAGCTGGTCTCTGAGATTTTGTTCCACCTCCAGTGGAGGGTGTTGGTCACCTTGGGGGTGGCGGTGCGGGGGCTGGACATACTGAAGTGGATGATGGAGTGATGGGTCCATGTGAGTTCTGTGACATGGTTGCAGGTGGTGAAAATTGGGTCCAGCGTGTGTCCTGCTGTGTGTAGGGTTGTGGACAATGAGTCATTTCGAGGCTGCTCATACTGTCTAGGAGGTGTGCAGTGGTTTGGTCTGGGTTGTCCAGCTAGAAATTTAGTTTGCCAAGGAAGATGTAGTCCTTGGAGTCTAAGGCTAGGGGCGCTATGAAGTCTGCAATGGTGTTGCAGAAGCTGGAGTGCGGGCCTGGGGGTCAGTATGCGAAGGTGCCTCTGATGGTTGTCGTTGTCCCTGTGGCGCTTGAACTTGAGACGTTCCATGGGGGTGGTGGTGTTGTCAGTGACGGTGGTACACTATATCATCTCTTTGTGGATGATGGCTGTTCCTCCTCCTGGCTAGTTGGTGCGGACCTGGTGAGTGATTTTATATCCGTTGAGGATCGCTGTGACAATGCCAGGCCAATTTGTCTGAAGTTTTGTTGTGTTTTGTCCCTGGCCCAGAAAGAACTTGCTTTGGGCACTGTTAGACTACTTGCCGGATCAGCCTTAGTGTTTAAATCACCAGTTATGATGAGATTTCTGAAAGGTTTGCAACATTTATTTCCACCAAGGGTCTTTGTGATGCCACAGTGGAATTTAAATTTGGTTGTTACTTGTTTAATGTGTATTCCTCTTGAGCCAATTAACAGTTGTCTATTACGTCTCCTAACCCTCAAAGCAGTCTTCCTGATTACCATAACATCAGCTCAGCCTGTAAGTGAGCTTCAGGCTCTTTCTGTCCAACCACCCTGTACTACATTCTTCCTAGAAGAGCTGGTGCTGAGGAACCAAGCTTATTTTGTGGCAAAAGTGGTAATACGATTTCAATCTGACAGGCTGTCACACTCCTGTCGTTCTTTGCTCTGCCTCAGACCTCTGAAGAGGAGGAGAGACATCATTTGGATCACAAGAGAACACTCAGTTTTTACATTGCATGCACCACAGAACATCGGGTGGACAATCAGCTCTTTTTGGGGTTTGCTGGGGTAAAGAAAAGCAAGGCAGGCCAGATGCGGACCATGTCAATGAATTGTGTTCTGTATCAAGATCTGCTACACACTGGCAAGGAAGCAGCCCCCTGAAGGCCTACAGGCTCATTCCATCGGAGCCACAACTGCTTCAGCACACAGTGTCTGTCCTGGGTATTTGCCAGGATTCTATGTGGGTGTCAGTACACACGCTTACAGAGCACTACTGCTTCAATAGTCCTGTCATCAAGATGGTCATTTTGCCTGCAGAAGTGTTTTGTATAAGCCGATTGACAGACCTGTCAATTGGGGTGTTACTATTAAGGTATCTGTTCAAAAGTTGGAGAGTCTCTGGTCAGAAGTATCCATCAGAACAAGTTACCTACGGTAATTGTTTTTCTGGTAGATACTCTGTCTAACCACAGATTCCTCACTGACCGTCCCACCTTTCCGAACTGTGTTGGTGATGGACTCTGTCTCTGGGCATGGATAAGCTTAAGAAAACTGACATCCATGTGCAGGAGTGGTGCTTATATTCGGCTCCCCATATCACTTCAAGAGTGCAATAATGTCAGCGTGGAGTTACATGGTGCGACCTACCAGCAAGCAAGAGAACTGTTTTAAAATTTCTGGAACCAGTCTGACACCTAGGGAATAATCACAATGTGAGGAATCTGTGGTTAAATAGAGTATCCAGCTGAAAGATTTATCAAGGTAACTAACATGTTCTGGTTATTCTTCTCTTGCATGCAGGCATTTTATTACCTTATTACTGGTTTCATTTTTTAATCAAGTGTGCAAGATCACAATTAAGGACTTTATTAACTATATAGTGTGCTATGCTGGGCTCTTAATGTGCTGAAATGGTGTCATGTCTGCATGAAATGCATAATGTTCTGGTTTTTCTGGCAAGCCAGTTTGCTTCCTACAAGCAACTGAACTGTTACTTAGCCTCCTACGTCAAACTCTGTTACGCTCTACCTAAAAGTTCATTTCCTGGCCAGCTAAATACAAATAATTTCTTTTGGTGCTTCTGCATGAGGTTTAGTTAGCAGGGCAACCATGGTCTGTAGATACATGTTGCAGGCATTAATGTTGCACTGTGATCCTGTGGCAGATTCCTCAATAAGTAAATTGGTGGTTTTGTCGAAATGCTATTTTGCTGGATTGACCCTCTCTGTCCTCTGAAATGGGAAGAGTAGTTTTTGTGCTATTGCAGAGATTATGCAAGAGAAAGAAGAAAGGCAACTGCAACGATATAATTTGTGTGTGTTCCAGTACATTATTACACCCAGTCTGACGATCAGGGTTTCATGATCTCCAAGACACTGCTTTTTTCAGTGATTGCGTATAACAGTGCCTTGATTTTGAGTTTTCAGAAAGCTATTTCCCTTCTGTTTTGTGAATGGATTGACATAGCGCAGTGTTCAATCCAGATGAATTGGCTTGGCATGCAATTTGATTCTGATGGATAGCTCGAACTGCCTGTTCCTCACTTTTAGAATATATGCCAGACTCGATCCAGAAACTTTTCATAATAGTGCTCCCTCATGCCTCTAGGTGGCACAGCATAGCTCCTAGTATGCTTCATTCTGCCCATATGACCGAGCAAAGCCACGTATATGCGCTATCTTCAGTTAATTTCTTTTTGCGCCTTTGAGCGTGGCTACAGAGCTCTGCTCCCTATTTCAGTGCTAACAGTGACCCCCAAAACTTTTGCAATGAGCAACATAATGATACTCCAATGCCCCTCCTCAACCCTCCAAAACAACAGTCTTTAAATGATGCCATGACTGCTGAAAACAGATGACGGTCATAGACCAGCATGAGATGTCTCTTCGGTGCTTGGGTTCAGGCCATGACTCCATGTGGTGTAATGAATGCACCCTCCTGTACCCAAAGGCGATACTGAACTGTGAATCGAAACTGTACACCGCCAAACACAGGAAGAAGTCATGGTCCTTGTTTTATTCCCGCACCTTGTCGAGGGTGCTGGCCCATTTCCTAAGACTCTCCCCCGATAAGTAGTCTTCACAGTTGAAGTCCTCAGAAAAATTGAAGTCCAAGCAGAAGCATAACCAGACAAAACAGGAGTTGACCCCATCCTGCCTCTCTCTGTCAAAAGAGAAATTGTAAAGGTATCAGTCTGTCTCACTTCCAATCTTGGATAGAGGAGCAGATTCTGCAGTTGATGCCAATACTCCCTGGGCCATCAACTCCACTGCGCCGAGTCAAGGCCTTTAAGGGAGGCCATGCTGCTCATCTTTGGCACTCTTCCATCTTCCTCTGGCGCACCTTTGGACCCCTAGTATCCTCCAGGGCTGCCAGTCAGAGCGCTGGCAGATCCAAGACACACGCCAGTCCCTCCTTCATTACACTGGTACCGCCAGTGCCAGAGAAGAATCCAATACCAACTCTGATGTTGGACCCTAAACCAGCTTCAGCTTGACCTCGACTGACCTTGCACTCTGAATCTGCTACAGTGTACCTGGTCCTAGTACAATCTGAGTCTGATCCTATGCCATCACTAGTGCAGAGGCTCCACTGTCTTTTTGGCTCAGACTCTGAGCAGGGCTTGTCACAACTCAGCGATGATGGTGTGGATGGGGATGAATTAAACTAACTATGATGATGACTGCTTTTACATGGACTTACAGGAGGCCATTAAGCTTGATACTTCACCTGATACATGATTAAATTCACCTCTTAGGCAACCAACAGAAGAGAATGCTTCCCTTGTTGTGGTGACCAGATGAGCAGCTGAAGTCCTGGACCTTTAGCTGCCTTCAGTTGAAGTCAAGGCATATGTCCTTACCTCTGTTTTGCTGCTTATCTGAGCCCTTGCTTCTGTTCAGTGAAGCCCTTACTGATACCTATATGGGCACTTGGTCCGAACCTTGTTGGTGTGTACCATTGAATAGGCAGGTGGCAAGATGCCTCATGCCACCTCCTGGTGACCCTTGCACAGCATCCTACTCCAGAGAGTCTCGTGGTCCAGGCTTCCACCAGCAAGGTGAGCCCCAGTTCTTTCCCTCTTTAAGGGAACTACTCTTCAGCCAGCCGAACACTGAAGTCAGTCAGTGTTTGTTGATTGGGGTGATATATGTACGCTTTCTGAGACATGGCCAAAGAGATTTTGCCAGTGGTCCCAGAAGAACTTCGGTCCTACCTTGGCACCATCCATTCACGATGTTCAGGATGTGATCAGATATGTGATTTCTGCTGGCTTAGATACTACTGATTGTTTGGGACAGGCTTTTAGTACCAGTGTGATGCTCCTTCGCCATGCGTGGATATGATCCACAGATTTCTCAAGAGACATACAGGCCATCCTTATGGTCAGGCCTTTCGATGTCTCTTGTCTGTTTAGCGAAAAGGCTTAATTTTACTTTAGAACGCTTTAGGTTAAAATGTCTTTATTAACTTTTACTATGATGTACTATTGAGCATAATACAATTGCGACATTCTACAGGTACAAAACCCAAAGGCAAGGTGCGACATCACATTTCCTTAATAAAATAAACTATGAAACTAAGACATTAATGCATTCCCAACATAGGTCCCTCCCACCCATCTTCGCTTCAGGTTTGTTATTGTTGCAAGATACTGATCCACATTACAAGATTGTGTCAGAGCTGGAACCTCTCTCCGTCAAACGCAGGAGGCGTAGATATTTTGGGCATGTCAATTCCCGAAATTCTTGAGTAAAGATCGCCAAGAAAGGACCCCATAGTTCCCAAAGGAGGCGCCCTGGCCTGCGAGCGTCAGGGAGATTCTCTCCGTACCCAGGATATGCCAAAGGCGGTGTAACCATCCCCGCTGGGTGGGCATTTGTGTTGTGCCCCAGTGTGAAAGTATGTTTTGGGTTGAACTCCTAAGGCAAGGCCTATTTGTCTGCCCCGTCTAGATTTGAGGGGATCGGTAAGGGGGTTGGGGAGGCCCAGCAAGGGGTATGTGGGGAATCTCGGGAGCTGCGTGTGGAGATGTGCATCTATTTCGTCAAGTATCTGCGTCCAGTATGTCTTGAGCAGGGTGCAATTCCAAAGATATGCACCAAGGAGCCCTGCGCCTTCATCCTCTACAACAGTCGGCACTGCGGCTGGGGCTCATTTTGTGGAGCCGAGAGGGAGTGTAATACCAGTATATCGCTATCTTGGTTAGGGTTTCCGTAAGTGATATGTTGCATGCTGTGTGCCTGGTTCTGCAGTGGATTTCTGTCCATTCTTGATCCCTCAGTTGTCTTCCCAGGTCATGCTCCCACCTTTGTTGTCCCGCCTTGTACATGTGCTTGTTGTGTTGTGTCAAAAAGGAGTATAGGTCTGACTTGAGCCGAGTGGCAAATGTTTTAGCGAGTGGCCACTTCTCATATGGTGTAAGGTGTCTATGCACTTTGGGCATGTTATCGTGGTGTAGTAACCAATGGCGTAGTTGCAAGTAGGGGAGTCTTTCGGTCTCAGGGATATTAAAGTCCGCGTGGATTTGGTGAAACAGTAGGATCCCCTTCTCGTCAAACATGTGTCCCATTGAGCGCCACTCCATTAATCTCCATGATGCAAAGGCATTTGGGTCAAGCCCGGGTATGAACTCTGGGTTGTTGAACAGCGGCGTAATAGGGGAAGAGAAGGTCGTAAGGCCAAACCTATTGCTACTTTGGTCCCAAGCCACCATTGTTTGCGTGATTGGGGAATGGTACAAGTTTGGAGGTCTCTGTGCCCGAGGTAGAAAGGGGACCTTCCACAGGGGATGTACCTGTCACTGCTCTGTCCTGAAAAAGCCAATGCTTTTCTGATTCGGGTTGGTAACATTCTACTAGATATCTCATTTGGTTGGCCCTATAATAGGAGAGCAAGTCTGGTATGCCCAGACCCCCCAGACGAGGCGGGAGATAGCTGAGTTATTTTCTCATGTGGGTTGTCTTCCCCATCCAGATATATTGTGTTATCTCCGATTGCAGTTTGGAGAGCATTCCCTTTGGCGGAGCCAGCGGGAGGGTATGAAATAAGTAGACCATCCAGGGGGAGGATGGTCATTTTTACTGCCGCGATTCGGCCCAGCCAGAATATTTGCAGATGTCTCCATCAGGTCAATTGGAGCTTGGGTGCTAGCTTGATCACCAGGTATGGAAGGGTAGTGACAGACCACTAGATGGGGTATTTTGTTTTGAGGTTTTCCTCCAGCTGTGGCCCTAAGGAAAGGTTTAAGGCCTGGGACTTTTCCACATTGACCCGAAATCCCGAGGCCTGTCCAAAGTCGTGTAGTTCGTTCAGGAGAACCAGTCGGGTGCTGGTCGGGTGGTCTAGTGCCATCAGCACGTCCTCTGCAAAGAGGCTGACGGTGTGCCGTTCACCCCCAAATATTGCCTCGGTGATCTGGGGGTTGTCTCCAATCTTCTGGGCCAATGGCTCCATATATAGAGGAAACAACGGAGGCGATAAATGGCATCCCTAGCGTGTACCCCTATTAATTGTAAAGGGGGCAGAGGTGTGCCCATGGACGCTGTCGCCGCAGGTGAGCGGTAACAATTTAGAATACCTGTTCTGAATTTTTTATCTAAGCCGAAGTGAATGAGGACCCGTTCCAGGAATGGCCAGTGCAGTCTATGGAAAGCCTTTTCTGCATCCATTGTTAAAAGCATGAGCTCGCTTTGAGCTTGGGAGGCTTTCTCTAAGATATGCAAAATACGCTTGGTATTGTCGCTAGCTTGTCTCTGGGGCATGAATCCTGCTTGATCTGGGTCAATTAACGAGGGCATGTGGGCATTTAGTCGACTCGCTAGTATACCAAGCAATAAAACGAGTCCATATAGCAATCGCACCTCCCTCCCAATTGCCCGAATACAGTCCAAAAGCCACCAAATAAAAAAGCAACATTTCGTGCACCTCCACTGCTCCCGCCGTTTCAAAAGAGCGATCCGAAGATCAAAACAATTCAATATGTAAATGTGGAGTGCATCGCGGACAACATTTTCCACAGTAAATTAGTCCATTTAGCCAAGTTGTGTCCAAAGTGGGCTTTATTTCTCACAGCATAGCACAGCCAACGCGTTTCGTCCACTACCTGTGGACTTCATCAGGGCGTGGTTTTTTGTATAGTGTCATATTGATGCCTTAAATTCAGCGGAAATAGCCTCTCAATGTCATACAATATTCCGGTTAGTGGTATGTTTCCATTCCTCTTAATGACCCCATGTGCCCCGGATTGAATCCGAATCTTTATAAAATTTGTGACAGCAGGATTGTACCTTGATGAGCACCGTTCTCTACTTCTCCGGTCGAACGGCGCTTATGCGAGAGTGCATGCGGTGGTGGTCCTTTGGAAGGAGATGAGTCTCCTGGAGCAAGCATATGTCTGCTCCAGTGTTCTCAAGATAGTAAAGAACCGCTTTGCGTTTAACGGTATTGTTAAGGCCCTTTACATTGACGGTGAGTACCTTAGTAGTGGCTGTCGGCATTAGGGCAATATAGTAGGTGTGGGTCTAATTCATGAGTGGGCAGGCTGCATGTAAGCGAGGCAGTTTCTAGGGTGATATCTTGTTGTGGCATCTTGTGTGTGAGATTGCAAATTTTCAGTGAAGGTGTACATAAACCCCAACTAATGAAACCCAACACTAAACGTCTATTAAAGTAAAACATATGAAAAATTAGTCCCAAAAGGGCAATTATCTCTCAGTTCTGGGAGTCAACAATTGAGGGTCCGAAAGTGGCCAAGGTGTCACCCCCTTCCCCCCCCCCCCCCCCCACCCCCCTCCAGCCAACCTCTAGTAAAGCGAATGGCACTTCCTCTACGGACCGCTGGTCTGAGCCAGGACTTCAGGAATGGATTGCAGTGCGGCCTTTTGACCTTCTGCGATTTCGGTGGGATCCGGGCAGGTCACTCCTCTCCTCGTCTCGCGGTTCTTCTCTCGGGGTCTGCGCGAGCGGGGGGAGGCGGGCTCGGGAGGGCCATCATCTGGCCAGGAGTCGATGCCTACAATTTGACATGTTTCAGTCAAAGATCTCGTTTGATAAAGCTTCCCCTCGAAGAGGAAGACCATGCGGAAAGGGTGACCCCAGGAGTGTGCCATACCTTTGCTCCGTAGGTTCCGTCTTCTCTGCAGTGTGATTGCGGAAAGGTCTTGGAATAGTACTGGTGACTGGTCTCTGAAACGGAGAGGGTGTTTCACCCTAGCTTTTCAGAGGATTTCCTCCATCTGAAAGTCTGGGAGGTATACTTATAAATATATCTGCCGGGGGTGGGGGGATCCGTCTGGACGCGGCCTCCCAACTCTGTGGGCACGGTCTATTTTGATAGTGGTGTCTGGGTCGTTTTTTTCTTTTCTTTTTTTTAATAATTTTTTTAAATTGTTTTGTTTTCTCACAAACACCATAATTATACATACATAGAGCACAGTGAAATCAAGTAATCAAATTATAACCGTACACAACCCAATAATTCGTCCAAAACGTCCGAAATTGGTGCCCATAAACATTGCCCCCTTTTTTTTTTCCTCCGCCCTTTTAATTTATAAATTGAAGACTCAATATTATATGCTGCAAATAAGCGTGCCCGCCAATTTATGAAGGTTGGAGGATCAATATTAATCCATTGGGAGGTTATGCATAGGCGGGCAATGGCCATAGCAATAAACACAAACTCAGACACCGCGCTTGGCCAATTATTTGTACTACCATTACCTACACCAAAAATAAAGAGGGTAGAAGTGATTGAAACTGAAAACCCTAAAATAGAAGAAAGAAATCTTTCAATACCATAAATAAAGTCTGTTAATTTTGGGCATGAATAGAACATATGTAACGTATCTGCTGCATGTAAATTACACCTACTACATTTTACTCCCCTTGTGACCCCCCATTTAGCAATCCTCGCAGGAGTATAATATAAGTCAAAAATTGTCATGAAATGTTGACTCTTTAAGTTCCCCGTAATCAAAATCTGATCTGCTAATGACAGAGTATTCAATATCAATCTCAGTCTCAGTCCCCCCCACCTTCCTAGCCCACTTTTCCGACTGAACTGTCAAATCATCAGGACATGAGTTAAGAAAAATAGCATATATCTTACCCAACCGACTTTTTTTTTGCAGTAATTCAACCAGGGGTATTTTATCAAAATCATAAGCTAATCTATAGTTTTCGCCCCCAGGAAGCTCCGGATTTGTAAATATTTAAAAAAATCCCCTCTTTTCAACCCATACTGTTCTTGCAGAGTAGCATAGGATATAATCTGTCCTTTACAAAAAAGATCCCCCATTACTTGAATACCCTTTTTCCCCCATTGAGATGTGATCTGATCCCGAAAGATTGGTGGTAATGATAGTGTAGTCTCCAATGGGGAATAAGCATTAAGATTCGGAATCATAAATTTACGCTGGATTTGTTTCCACACCTTAAATGCGGCTCTCACAATTTTAAATCGTGTCTTTTTATAATAGCTGGGTTCGAAAATCGACACAAAACAGCAGTTGACTTGATTCCCTAGCCCTAATTCATAGATAGATGGGCGATTTGCCAATGGTATATCGGCTTTGGAGCCAACAAATAAGATAGCCATGTGTTGAAGCATTGCAGCCCAATAATAAAATAAAAAATTAGGTATAGCTAGACCTCCTTTACATTTTGGAAGAATCAGCCATTTGGCTGCTCTTCTAAACCTCCGATAGCCCCATAAAAACCTTGAGCATACCCTTCCAATCTTTGTAAAATGAGAAGACGAGAACTCAAGAGGTATAGTCCTAAATATATACAAAAACTTGGGTAAAATCAGCATTTTTAACACATTACTCCTCCCAATCAGAGATAAATGTAAATGATCCAACCTCTCAAGTTGTTTGTTGGTGGAGTCAATTATTGGATTAATATTTAGATCGGGAATTTTATCAATCTGCATAGTAATTGTGATACCCAAATAAGTAGCTTCCGTAACAACTGGAAAATCATGAGGGTAGGTCATACCAGAACATAAAATTTGGGTCTTCTCAATGTTTAGCTTATAACCAGAAGAAACTCCAAACTGACCAGCTAAAGCCTTAACAGCTGGGAAAGCTGATATTATATCACTCGTCAAAACCACAATATCATCTGCATAGTCCAGTGCTCTATACTCTGTTTCTTCGATTTTTAATTGGCTTAATATGTATATTACTCTCTAGTTTCTTTAAAAAAGGATCAATATACAAAGCAAATAATAGGGGCGAGCAAGGACACCCCTGTCTTGTACCTCTATTAATAGAGAGTGATTCTGATTCCTGACCCGTAATCCGAATCTTCGCCTCAGGATGTAAATACATTACCTTAACTGCTTGTATAAAGCCCATGCCGACCCCTTTCCACTGCAAAACAGACCAGAGGAACCGCCAGGAGACCCTATCGAATGCTTTTTCGGCATCCAAAAGGAGAACTCCCAGCGGTGACCCTGTGGCCAATCGAGAAAGGTTATAACTCGTCGGACATGGTCCGAGGTATCCCTTCCTGGAATAAATCCATGTTGGTGTAGAGAAACCAGAGGGGTGATTATTTTTCCTAACCTAACTGCCAGCAATTTCGAATAGATTTTACTATCGGCATTAATCAGTGTAATGGGTCTATAGGAAGCAGGGTTTAGTTCAGGCTTCATTTTTTTCTTAAAGATGATAATAGTAGTCTTAGACCAAGAATCTGGAATTTGATGGTCATTACGTGCGTGTTCCAATAGAATTGTAATATCATGCTTAAGCTCCTGCCGGAAAGTCTTGTAAAACTCCAGCGGAATACCGTCAGGACCCGATGCTTTTCCTGCCGCCAAAGATGTTAAAGCCAGCTCAATCTCATCCCACGTAAACTGAGTTTCTAATGCGGTGTTTTGATCCTGAGTTATCTTTACTATTTCTTCCCCTAAAAATTCTCCCGAGTAGTCATTCCTTATCTCAGCGGTACCCACAGGGTCCTGACTATATAGTCGCTTATAAAAGTTTTGAAAAACTTTTAGGATTCCAGCCGGAGTATCATTAATTTTTCCATCCACGTCTTGTATTTTAGAGATTCGATTGGCAACTTCTCGTTGCTGAGTTCTTTTCGCCAACACTCTGCCAGTATTTTCTCCCAGTTCGTATGCCTCCGCCCTCTGCTGTGTATATTTGATTGCAACTTCTGTACTGAAGTGCCGATTAATTTTAGATTTACAAATAGCAATTTTCTGCAGGGTATCCTCAATACCTACACCCACCCGAATATTATTTACTAATTCGCATTCTTCTTTCCTTAATTGCTTTACCCAATTATCGATTTCTTCAGATATTAATTTTTGACGTGCTATAGAAAAGCTAAGGGTTTCCCCTCGAACAGCCGCCTTAAATGCATCCCAAACCATGCAGATAGATGCTGAATTCCGATTAATGGCAAAAAACTCCCTTATCCATCTAGCCATATGAGAACAGTAATGCTCATCAAGCAAAAGTTTCCTTTCGAAAGTCCAAGCCTTCTGAGCCTTCCTAATCCCCTGCATTGGGAAATCTATTATCAGTGGATTATGATCAGAAATCACACGTGGAAAGATCTCCATGCTACTAATATCAGCCAGTTGTGGTGATAAAAAAAAGTAATCTAGCCGTACAGACTTATTATGTGGGGCAGAAAAGTAAGTAAACCCCGGTTCAGATGAATTCATTTTATGCCAGCAATCTACCAGCCCATGCTCTAATACCAATCCTTGAAGCGCTTTAAAAACTCTGCTTTTTTTACCTTGATATATAGAGGGCACGCCAATATCAAATTGACTATTTAAATGAATATTAAAATCCCCACACAATACTAGAGGGTCTGCCCATAAAGCAAGTTCAACACTTAAAAAATTAAGCACTTCAGGGTCATCTAAGTTAGTCCCATACAAGGAGCACAGGGTCATAGCTAAATTATTCATTTTCACTTCAGCAATTACCCAGCGACCCAAATTGTCTGCCTTAACCCGTTTATATGAGCATAAACCATGCCTGGCCAGAATTGCAACCCCCTTAATATTTATACTCTGCCGAGTACAATAAAGCAGCTCAAAGCCAACTTCCCCCAGCCACCGACGATTGTTCCATTGTACATGAGTCTCCTGAAGACAGAGGATATCTACGTGCATATATCGCAGTTGTTTTGCCAGCACTGCCCGCTTCCTTCTATCATTAAGCCCACAGATATTAAGTGAGCAAATGCGTAGACTACCCATCCTTGCTAAACTTAAAAAATTCAAAAACCCCAACTACACCCGGAACGTACAAAGCACCCAGCTTTGGCTCTATCAAGACCATAATTTCAATTTCTCTAGACCAAATCCTTCTAGTAGTCATCCCAAAAATATGTTGGAGAAAACAAAACAACTTACCCCCCCTCTCTCCCCCTAAACCCCCACCCCTCACCCTCACCCTCACCTTCCCTCCTCCCCAAACACCCACCTTATGAGGCGTAAGGGCCATAGGCCCTCAGTGATGAAGAGCAAGCTACACCCCCTCCCACTCCCCCGAACTCAAAGCCCCCCCAAAGGCCATACAAGTTCCTAGGAACATCCTTCTAAGTACATCCCTGTATCATTGACCCTGGCCAGCCACCTTGCTCCCCTGCAAAGTAGAGAGAAATTCTTTTGCAAGAATTTCAGACGTAAAAAATTTGATCGACCCATTAGCTATCACTTTTAACTTTGCAGGATTAAGCAGGTACACTTGAACTCCTTTTTCTTGAAAGCAAGGGATTAACTGACGGAGTTGCCATCTTTTTTCCACCGTCCCATGACAATAATCGGGTCTTACGAAAAAGTCACAGCCTTTGCCTTTCCGCTTCCTATCTGGTCTAGCCAGATCGTAAAGTGCTTCCCGAGCTAGGAAATTATGAAGGCAAATCAAGATAGCCCGTGGTTTGTCACCGGACTGGTTGTTTCTCTTGGGTTGTTTAAAGGGAAAGCGATGAGCCCTCTGTAGTTCTTGTTTCCAGTCCCATTGCTTCAGATCCGGGAATGCTTCACTGAACAGTTCAACGACAAATTGATAAACATCCGTCCCTTCTGCTCCTTCTGGTATGCCCAAAATTCGGAGATTTTCTCCTTGCCTGATTCTCTAAATCCATCAGTTTCCAAGTTATATCCGTTTTTTGAGCATCCATAGATTGGATACTATTTTTTTGTGCCACTAGTTCGTCCTCTACAGCAGATATTCTTGACTCCGCTTCTCCCATTCTGACGGCAAAGTCAGAGCATGTTTTAGCGACCCGTCGGATCACATTCTGGACTTTTCGATATCCTCCTTGAATTCGCGCGCTCTCCGCCCGGGTCTCTTCTCTGTGAGCTAAGATATTTTGATAAATTGTGGTCAGCGTAATATCGTCAGTTTTTTCTAAACTTTGCCTTTGACTCTGACTTTGATTTTGTACTCCACCTACTTCGCCATTGCCACTCAGTTTGGGGGAGTAGGAATAATCCCAGACCATTGATCCCTCTTGAGTGGGGGCTCTCCCCCTGCCAATAGAATCCCATTGTTTTTTTGCGGACGGTTGTTATTTCTTGGGAAGTTCGCATGTCCTCTTCTCCAAATCCTTCTTCCAGTTCTTGTCCGGAATCACTTAGCTCACTTTCGCCCTCCGCCCAGACGGATCAGACATTGAAAAAAATTTGTCCCCGGTATCGCCGTCTTTCCCTTCTTTGATAGTACAGAGTGTCGCCAAATCGAGTTCCAGTGGAAGAGATCCTTGTAAAATCTGTGAAACGTCCCTTGAATTTGAGGCTGAGGTAGCCGATGTAGCCCCTTGAGTAGTATTGGGAGAGACTACATTACCCATAATGCATTGGTTCAGTGTCCCAGCCATTTCATTATTTGTATCAAACTCTGATTCTACCATCAGTGATTGGTTGTTATGCATGTATTCCTCACCAGTAGATCCTCTAATAACAACCGGGCTGTGGTGCTCTGACTCCGTATTATTGCTCCCAATTATATCACCTTCGGCAGAAATCGGGGCAATATCTAACTTTGTCATCATCATGTCGCTGGGTTCCATCGCTGATATAGAAATCACCACAGCAGGATCCGATCCAGATTTGCTCTCTCCTAAGCCCTTTACTTTCTGCTGCTGGGCTCTAAACATCGTTGACACAGTGTGTTTTGGTCGCGTTGAAGATTCGCCTCCACTTTGTCTGTCCAGTGCTTTCTCTACAGCGCCTCCAGCCCCCCGCCGTCCGCCTGCTTTGACAGTTCCTGCTCGGGGTTTTCCTAGTTCTCCTTCAGGTATTCCCGGAGTTTCAATAGCCGTAGATACACCCCGAGTGTTCGCTCCTTTCCCTGCTGCTGCCTTCGGAGCCATCAAGAAGCTTTGCTGCAGCCGGACTCCCTGAACGGCAGCTCGGAAGAGAGGGCTCAGCGAAGTAAGCCGCGAGGGCGCCGGTAGCTGAGAGTGCCAAATCCACAACCGCCAAATCATTACATCAGAGTCTCGAGGTCAGGGTGCTCCTTACTCCATCTCACCGCTGCGTTTGCGGTTTTCGAAAATCGCCAGGGGGAGAGTTTTGTCGGGGCACCACAGGAGCTTGCTCACACAGCCGACGTGTCGACCGCCATCTTACCTCACCGAGCGGGGGGAGGCGGGCTCGGGAGGGCCATCATCTGGCCAGGAGTCGATGCCTACAATTTGACATGTTTCAGTCAAAGATCTCGTTTGATAAAGCTTCCCCTCGAAGAGGAAGACCATGCGGAAAGGGTGACCCCAGGAGTATGCCATACCTTTGCTCCGTAGGTTCCGTCTTCTCTGCAGTGTGATTGCGGAAAGGTCTTGGAATAGTACTGGTGACTGGTCTCTGAAACGGAGAGGGTGTTTCACCCTAGCTTTTCAGAGGATTTCCTCCATCTGAAAGTCTGGGAGGTATACTTATATATATATATCTGCCGGGGGTGGGGGGGATCCGTCTGGACGCGGCCTCCCAACTCTGTGGGCACGGTCTATTTTGATAGTGGTGTCTGGGTCGGTTTCTAAGATATAATGGAAGAGGTCTCTAGTGAATGCGAAGATGTCCTTTCCTTCAGGTTTCGTTGCCACTCCTCTAATACGGATGTTATTCCAGCGGGACCTGTTCTCCAGGTCTTCAGCGTGTGCTTGGAGGTCCAGTTGTTGGTCTCAGAGGCGGATTACCTCCTGCTGAAGGGAGACCAGTTCTTCATCACGGCTGTGTCCTCATTCCTCTAGGGTGGCCACACGTTCGCCCACTGAGTCGAGAGATCTCCTAATTTCCTTGATGTCCTGCGATAGGTCTCTTTTGTCTGACTGCAGGTCCTCTTTGAGCGGCCGAAAGAGCGATTCGAGGAAGGAGCGAGTGAGAGGTTCCCAACCTCCCGCCTGATCCTGGGTCATCGGCACGTCTGTGGTGGGTGGAGAGTCCCCGGTATTGCCCTTGGCTGGACCGGAGAGCATGTCTTTTATAGTGCAATCCTTCTCGTTTTGGGTGTTCGCCATTTCCTCTAAGCATGTGGCCGGGCAATGACTTGGCAATTTAGGGGACTCCTCTCGGTGGGAGTCCTACTCGGATCGCGTGTGGTGGGGGTGCAGGGCCCGGGCCCCTAGGTGATGATACGCAAATTGATCCGCCCGTCTGGGTCGGGTCTGCCGGTTTTGGCTATCACAGCCTTCCCCAGACAGTGCCGTCGCTGTAATGTCTTGTGTTGTGGTGGTACGGTAAACAGGGAGCGTCGAAACAACAGTGAGCTGCCCCACTGTTTGCGTTGTCTCTTCATGGGTTTGGGCACTATCCGTAAATCTGTTGGGTGCAGGAGACTAGTGACTGGTTGTGCGCTTCCCCACACGCTCGCGGTCTGGGCGTTGTCCACTCGAAGTGCAGGTGTATAGATGAACTTGTTGCGGATATGGGCCCCAGGGCTCTCTTGCCGCTATGCCAAGTGTTTTCAGTGGACCATGTCTGCGCCCCTGGTCAGCACGCACGTCCACTCCTGTCGGGTCATTCCATCCCAGTACAAAGTGGTGAGTGGGGCCTCTCCTTCTGGTCCTCTGCCACTCTTGAGGGACCGTGCAAGCCTCCATCGCTGTCCCCGCCAAGTATCCCGGCTCTCCACAGCCTCTGCATTCGCCCCTGAGGCTCACCTTTAGTCTTGTGAAGTCTGTTCCTGCGGGGGGCCTTCCCCCTTCACGGCGTGTTTCTTCTCCCTTTGTTTCTCCTGCTTGGGGGTGTGGCCGGGCATGAGCAGCTCACCCTAGGGCTCGCAGACCTCTGTTAGGCCTGGGTACCCAGCAGTCCCCGGGACCGCCCCAGACATTCTGCGGGAGTCCCAGGCAGCCCAAGGGCCGGCCACGACAGGGCCCGCCAGCTGTCTCTCTCGGCCACGCCCCAGCACAGCTCAGCGGATCGGCCTCGCTCTCGGGCTAAGACTCTGCCCGTCCTCAGCCCCCAGTTAGGCCCAGGCCTCAGCTGCTGTTCCGGTCTTCCCCTGACACTCCCGCAGCCTTTAGATCTGCCTCTGCCGCCGTTCCCAGCACTACGGAGGCCAATACCACCACGTCAGAGCAGGCCCGCACTCCCGCGGGGACCCTCTGCAGCGATCCTTCTCTTGCGCGGGCCGCCCCACACAGCTCTGGCTGCTGGCCACGAAGGCCCTCCTCAGCGTCCGCTCACCTCGGGGCCATGGGAATCTGGGACAAAGAGGGTAAGATCCGGTCCATTTAGTGGGGGTCCGTAGATCGAAAGAAGCAGGTTTCGCGGCTGGGCACACGGCAGGGAAGGGGAGATGGGAAAAAGGACGACTCACCTGACTGCCATCTTGGCCACGCCCCCTGCCCCCCCTTTTAGAACGCTTTAAAGAGAGACGGGGTCAATGCACGCTTTCTGGCCAGGCAGTTTCCTCAAGTTTAGAAAATTTGGATGCAACTTCAGGGAATTGTCGCACAGGCAATCCTAGTTTCCCAGATTCCTCTGTAGGTGACCTCATGGATCATGGCTGAGGTCATGGATCTGGCAGGCAGTGCGCTGGTCATCCGGGGGACTAATCCTTCCTGTCACCCTCCCTTGCAGCAACAGGCCCCAAACCGGTTTAGCTTACCTGTAGCGATGCACAGTCACCCAGTGGGAGGCAAAATCCAGTGCTTTCACCCTGGGTGGCAATTCATGACATCCCAGAGATGGGACCTTCAGATAGTTCAGCATGGTTATACCCTACTGTTACTTTGTCCCCTGCACCCTCCTCCCACACTATACCGGTTCTTGGAGTAGCATCCATTCTAATGCAGGAGGTGTGAGCTTTACGCTCATAGGGAACCACAGAGAATGTTCCAGTTTCGGAAGTAGTGACAGGTTGTTACATTCCCTATTTTCTTGTGCCAAAGAAGGATAGCAGGCTTCAGCCATCTAGGATCTTTCCTCTCCGAATGCCTTCCTACAGAAGGACAAACAAAAAGCTCATACTGGCCCAGGTACTGTCAACCCTGGATCTGGGCATCTGGATGGTTACCTTGGACCTGCAGGGCATGTATTTTCATATACTAGTCCTGCAGTCCCTTTAAAAAAATTTTTTTTTTTTTTTACCCAATGCTAAATAAGTCCCATACCATGCCCCCAGCGGTTCTCGTAGATTCTCTCCTATCCACATTCTCAAAGAAGGTCACTGAGCTCCTCCACTCCTGCCACGAGGGGACAGAGCTTTCAGTCCATAATTTACAAATTTCCCTTCTTGCTATGAGGATTAGTTAGAACATCAAATGCCTTTGTTTTGCATTAAGACATGACCCCTTTAGGTCTTGCGGCCTTAACCCAAGCATAATTAAATCTGTGCTTACCGCCACTTTGGTACCAATCACGTCCGAAATGATCTTACCAACAGCAAGCCAAAACACTTCAAGCTCTGGACAGGTGGCAAACATATGCATGTCGTCTGCATCAGCTCTTCCACAACGTTTGCCTCTGGAGTCGCCATTTCTTTTAAATTTAGCCAATTTGTTTGGGGTCCAATATATACTGTGGAGAGTAAAAAAGTGATTCTTCCTTAATGCAGCGGATTTAACTGTCATATAAAGCGTAGATCAAGATCCTTGCCATAATTCTTCCAGCTCAACATCCGGCAAGTATCCTTCCCAAGGCGAAATGGGAGCTCTCATCTTTTCGTTGGTCGCCATAAGTAGATGTGAGTACCATAATGCTACTTCCTTCTTCCTAGCCTGTAGGTTTTGAAGGTCTGTTTCCATTTGGTTGGGGCTTTTACTTATCCAGTCTTGATTTTTCATCCATGATTTTATTTGGAATATTTTAAATCTAGAGATTCTCCCTTCGGTCCTGTGATTCCAGTACTCCCAACTCAAGTTATGATCTTCGTCTAACAGGTCCCCCCCATCTACTTATACCACTCCGTCTCAAAGGGTCTGCGAGAGAATCTAGCATAAATTCTGGAGCGCCAGGGGAGTCCCATATATATGACCACATGCTATAATATGGGATACCCACAATAGATGTAACTTCGTACCAGATCTTAGCCGCCGCTTTAAGGCATTTTAGTCTGACCTTCTTAAAGTACTTTGGGGCCCCGAATTTCTACAGGAAGCCTTCCGCAGACAGCTCGTAAAGCATTGCTCTATACATTCCACCAACTAAAGTCTCATCTGGACAGGATAATAACATTCTATTATTTTTGAGTTGAAAGGCCCAACAGTTTAATTGTAAGTCAGGAAGCCCTAACCCCCCTACACCTGCCTTCCTCCTGAACTTCTTCCAAGAAAGACGCACACCCTTATTGGCCCAAATAAAAGACGTTATTTTCCCTTGTAAAGCCAATATACCTTTTTTCTCAAAGCTTAAGGGAATATTATCAAACAAGAAGGTGATTTTAGGCAGGAGGGACATTTTAACCAAGTTTATACGCCCATAAATAGACAGTGGAAGATTCTGCCACCTTTTTAACAGCTTCCCTGCTTCTTGGGTTTTCTTCTCAAAGTTTACGGTAGTCAGTTTCCCTAGGTCCCTAGTTATATAAATTCCCAAGTACCTCATGTCTGTAGCACTTCTTATTTCCCCTTCATTTTGGTTCCACCCCATTACTTCCGTATTTTCCTCATTTACTTTATAGCCTGAAAGGGTACCAAATTTTCTTGCCTCTGCCATAAGTTGAGGTAACGCTGATTGCACATCCGAGGTAAAGAGCATCAAGTCATCCGCGTATAACGCGATTTTCCTTGAGAAGGTTTCAAACTTAAATGGTTTTATGCCTCATTCAACCTCAGACTTTGAGCGAACGGCTCAACATAAAGATCAAAAAGTATGGGCGAAAGAGGGCAACCTTGCCTTGTCCCTCTTTCTATCTTCACAGAGGGTGATAGGCCGTCATTCACTAGAATGCGAGCAGTTGGACTGTTGTAAATCTTCTCTAACGTGCCTATCATTGCTTTACCCATACCAAAATGATCCATTGCTGCCATGAGATAGCTCCAATTGACCCGGTCAAATGCCTTCGCGGCATCTACAGTCACAACCGCAAGGGGGAGACCTTTTGTTGTAGCTAGATCTATGGTGCCAATCAAAGCATGATTCAACTCCCTCAATTTCCTCCCGGGTATAAACCCCTTTTGATCTTCATGTATTAGGTGCCCAACTACCTTGTTAATATGTGCTGCCAGTATGCTGGTAAAAATGTTCTAATCGGAATTGAGTATGGAAATGAGGCGGAATGATTGACATTGGAGGGTGCTTTTACCTGGCTTCGGGATAAGCGTTATAACTGCTTCATTCCACGACTCCGGTATAGGCATACCTTCTACCAGGATAGAATTGAACAGTTTAATCCAAACTGGAACAATCCCATCAATAATTCCAGAATAAACTTCGCCAGGGATTGTATCGGGGCCTGCCGCCTTTCCTTTCTTTATTTTCTTAACGGTAAGTATCTCGCTACCCGTTATCTCCTGAGACAGATAACCCTTCTGTTCTAAGGTTAATTTAGGGAGCTGCTTCTCCTGGAGCCAGGCATCTATCTCTGCTCTATTTATTACGAGATCGTCCGTATATAGATCCTGAAAAAACTCCCTGAAGACCTTCCTTATTCTGCTGCAATCTTCGGTAGTATGCCCGAAATCATCCACTTCAATCCTTTTGTTGTAATTTCGAATAATCTCTAACCTTGCCTTCCATGCCAACAATTTCTCACAGCACTCCCCCTGCACTATATCCCTGGCTCTACTTACTTCCCATTGTTGTCGCACCTTATCTCCCATCTTAACCCTAAATTTTGCCTGTAATACCTCCACTGCTGCGGCTGTCACCTTCCTTTCTTCATCACTTAAGCCGACCCTCTTCAGTATATTTTCTAACTCTTATCCTTTCCTCCAGACTAGAAAATTCCTTTCTCTCCTCCCTTGCCCAGTTCACTGATATACTTTTTAGCTCCCCTCTTAACCAAGCTTTATATGCTTCCCATACTACATTCAGGGGAGCTGAGTGCAGGTTAATAGAGAAAAACTCCTCTGAGGCTTGTGTCAGTTTTGAGACCACCCCCTCCTGTAGTAGAATCCTTCTGTTGATTGTCCATCTCCTGGGCCCCCGTGAATCTTGCAATTCCAATTTAAGAAGAATTGCCGCATGGTCCGATAGATGGATAGGGAGGTACTCTATTTCTACCACTTTCTCCACTTCGTTCCTGTGCATAAAGTAATAATCCAGCCTTGAATAATGACTGGTTTTTTTTTTTACTGTGGAAAGTATAATCCCTACTATTCCCTTTAAGTCTGTAGAAAACATTGCACAAATTATAGTTTTCCAGCATGTCCACCAGATATGCCCTCATGTTCGGGGAATTAATTTGTAGTCGTGTGGAGTATCTATCCAGAGTGTTATCCAAAAGGATGTTAAAATCCCCCTAAAATTATAGGTGCCTTAAAATCAACCAGAGTTGAAAACATGTTGACCAGGTGCAAATTATCATCAATATTTGGGCCATAGTAGCTTGCCATCGTAAATAACTTCTGGCTTATTTTGACTTCTGCCACGATCCAACGCCCCCCCTCATCTGCCTTGTGACGAACCAACTCAACTCCTGATTTCGCTCTAATAACGCTACCCCCTTAGTGCAGTGTGCCTGTTCTGTGACTACAAAACTTTCCACCCACTTTTGTTTAGAAGACATCTTCACACTCCTGCCTCCTAAGATGTCTCTTGCAGTAAGATTAACTGAGCTTTTTGTTGCTTTAGGTAGTGCAGAATCGCCTGTCGCCTCTTCCTAACCCTCATTCCATTCACATTCCAACACAAAATTTCAAAACCGTTAACCCTTCACCCTTTGTGCTCATTCCTAAAAAAAAAAAAAAATTTACTTTTAAATATTTGCTGCATATTATTATATTTTCTTTTTTTTCATTTTCGCTTAAGAGGCGATTACGTCTAAGCGGTGCTATTCTGCTGTACGAACTTGAGGACCAGGAATATTGTTTTAAAAATTTTCCCCTGTGCCCCCGGCCCCCCCCTCCCCCCCCCGGAACCTCCCCCTCCTGCAACTAGGCCTACCCATTGCCCATTTGAGCTAACCCCCGAGGCAATAAACCAAAACTATTTTTCCTAGGTTTCCCCCTTTTTCATCTGAATTAAGAAATTGTCCACCTCCGCCGGATCTGAAAAGTTATGCATTTTATTCTGCCACATCACTCTCAACGTCGCGGGGAATTTTAGTTGAACATTCGCGCCAAGCGCTTTCAGTTCCCCCATTCTGTTTCCCAACTCCCATTGCCTATCTGCCGTCTCTTTCGAGATATCTGATCGGATCTTATAAGTGACCCCCATTGCTTGTAATGTTTTCTCCCTCAAGGCCAGATTTAGAAGGCTCTCTTTTACAGTATACGATAGAAAGTTCACCAGAATTTTCCGAGGGCTCTTCCGTCCTGGGCGCAGGTTAAAGGGGTCCCTGTGTACGCGCTGTATGTCCACCTGTAGGTTAGCAAGCCGCTCCTCTTGCGGAAACGCGCTTCTCATCAGATTTTTCACAAAATGTTTAATGTCTACCTTCTGCGCCCTCCACAACTCCCAAAATCCTGATATTATTTCTCAGAGCGTTATTCTCTAACTTTTCCATCCTGTCAGCAAACTTCTTCTCTCTCAATTTCAGGTCTGCTACTTCTTGGGTGTTTTCTTGCATTGCTGTCTGCAGACTTAAAACATTGCTTTCTAGTTCTTGAGTACGCTGCACTAAACTTTCGAGTTTTACTTCCAAATTTAAACAACTAGCCTGAATCTCCTTTTGATTTGATTCGGAATTCGAGAAGCGCTCTTTAATTTCTCTTGCTAACTGACCTAACATGCCCTGCAGGGTGTCTGTCCCCTCCGGCCCCTTCTCAACTAAAACCTCAGTCTAAGTGGGTACAATGCTTCCTTCTTTGGTCCTAACATCTTCCGTGCCCTGCTCCAGATCTGCCACCTCTAGGGCCGAAAATGTATTTTTCGTGGGAACTGCAAGTATGTTGATGTCTTGTCCTTTTCAGCCTCCCCTAACTCCATGTTGGCTATCTCACCCCCACTCAGCAAGCTCAGTTGGTTCCTAGTAGTGGAGTTACTGTTGCTCTTGGACTACTTCTTACCTCGCCTTCCCCCTCTTTCCTCAACTCCAGTCTGGCTTTAAAATACATTTTTAATGAGGGGGTAATTTTTTTTGACTTGCAATTTGACTTATTCTGCTTCTCCAGTCTAGCTGAGATCCCAGTAGTGGTTTTAGCAGAAGTGGACCCGTCTACCACCTTTCTATTTAGGTTGGGGTTGTGGGGCTTGTGAGCTTTTATATGCTTAGTGGGCAGACTTGCTGTGGGATTGGAGGCTTTCTCGAACTCTGGGGTTATTAAATTGGCTGCCCATAGAGTTTTTTGCGACCTCAGATTATCTATTTCTCTCTCTCCTCCCCCCCCCCTAGGGTTACCTGCTTGAGCCTGTCTCCCTTGCACCCCAAGTTCGCTCTGCCATCCTGCCTGCCTCTCCCTGCTGCAGGCAATCTGAGGGCAAGTTAATGGAATGCACTTACCCTCAGGACCCGCGGGAGCAACATCCATCAAAGCATTTCTCTCACCCACTACCGCGGTACGCTGTAGCTGCCTTAACCAGTCCTTCCCTCCACCTCCTGCGCTTGTGCTGACTCTGCCCACAACTTTGCTAAGCGCGTCTCCGCCTCGCGGAAGAGCACTCCAGGTGACTTGAAACTTCCTGAGCCGAACTGCCGCAATGCAGCACCGTGGAGCCTCTTGCGTTATCATCCGCCGTACACCAGTGGGTTTTCAGGCCCGAATTCAGTGGACAAAAGAATACTCAAGCCTAGGTAGGAGACCCGATCCGCATTTCCAGACAGAGATGGCCCTGCACTGAAAACAACATGCAAGTAATTGGTAAATGCAATTAGTGTCCAGAGTCCAACACAGAGAAATGAAGTTATATCTTCCCAAAAGAAAGCGAGTCAGTCGGCGTTTTGGTTGTAGAAAACTATTCCTTTTATTCTTTTATTCCATAGAAATTTCTTTTAAAAACACAGTATCAAAGGACAAGACAGCCGACGCGTTTCGGGCCCCTTGGGACTTCTTCAGGGCTTGATCTTCAGGGCTTGATGAGTAAAAAGCACATATCATATGCTCTTTGAGATGTATAATCCTTATGTAGACAAGCGAAATAATAGTGCAACAAGTGGATGGGATATGTATCTCCCAGAAATTGGTAGTGGTGTCCGGTTCTAGAATCAAAACGCATTTCCGCCTGCATAGCCTCAGTGGTCGCTCCCGACCGGCCTCAGCCGACCGCCATGTTCCCTAGCTCCTCCACCATTGGATTTTTAGTCCTGCAGTCCCACGGACATTGCCTGCAGTTCAAGGTAGGTCAGGAGCATTTTAAGTTTGTTGTTCTTCCATTCAGCTTCACCAGTGCCCCTTGGGTGCACAAGAAAGCGATGGAGGTGATTTCTGCGTATCTTCAGAGATCAAGGATAACAGTTTTCCTCTAGTTGGACAACTGGTTGTTGAAGACCGGCTCACCACAGTCCGTTGTGAACCATCTTCAGATGACGGCCATCTTACATAGTTGGGATTTGTGATCAGCGAGCTGAAGTCGCTTCCGACTCCTTAGCAAAAGCCTCCTTTTATACGACCTGTTTTGGACACAGTGCAGTTCAGGGCCTTCCCTCTGTTACGAGTTAAGGAAATTTGGACTATGATCCTGATGCTTTAAATACAAACCTGCATCTTGATGAGAGCAGCTGTGAGGGTAATTGGCCTATTAGCCCCCTGCATCCAGCTTGTCGACAATTGGGGGAAGACACATGCGGGTATGCACATGGAATAGTCCCAGCACCAAGGCAACCTGTCAGATTTAATCCAGCTTTCAAAGGTGACTGCACGTGATCTGCAGTGGTGCCGATCACAAATTGAACCAGCGGCAGACACCTCTCTCTTCACCATCCAGAGAGGGCGGTGATGATGGATAGGTCACTGCTGGGTTGGGGAGATCACTTCGGGGAGGGCAGAGATCAGGGATCTTTGGCCTCTGACAAGAACTCAGCTCGCTATCCTGTTGAAATTGGGGCCATGTGCCTGGTATTGAAGGCCTTCCTGCCATCCATTAAGGAGAGGCTGGTACAGGTTCTCACAGACAATACAACTGCCAGGCGCTACTGAAATAAGCAGGGTGGATGGGGTCCTGTGCCAAGAGGCTCTGTGACTCGAGTTGGCTTGGGTGGCGGGCATATTCCTGATTGATAACCATCTGGCGAGATCTTAGAATGCCAGGGCGGGAGAGTTCATTCGGTGGCGCCAGGTAGATCACGAATGGTGTCTGCATCCCGCGGTGGTACAGGGCCTCTTCTGACAGTGGGTGGAACCCTGGCTAGATGGTTTTGCTACTGTCGAGAATGCGCAGGCTTAGAACTTTGCACGTTTGAGTTACCACAAAAACTCCCACTACGCGATGCATTTTGGCTAGAGTGGAGCACAGGACTCCTTTACGCCTTCCCACCTCTTCCTCTACTCCCCAATTTCTGAAGGAGATCAGGACTGATCAGGCCAAGTTACCCATGCAACTTCAGATTGAGCCAAGAGAGTGTGGTACCTAAAACTTCTGAGCGGAACATCTGTTCCCCCAAATCAGATTACCACTCCATAAGAATCTGCTGTCAAGACACCAAGGAAGGGTTCTGCACCCAAACCTGCATATTCTACACCTCTATCCGTAGAGATTGAGCGGCAGTAGTTGACTGTTTAATCTACCACCTGAGGTTGTGGATTTCGTCTTTGCTGCCAGGTGTACATCTATGAAGTGTATTTATGCCGGGCACTAGACTTGATTTGATCAGGATTTATAGAGCGTACAAAGGCCCATGGACGTCAAGGCACTGTAGCTTAGCACAGATTCTGTGTACTAATAGGATACAGAAGAAATAGTGCCTATTTGGGTAAACAGCCAGGTTTCTAGTGCTTTCCAAAAAGGTAAATGCCTTTCCAAGGATGTAAGACAGAGGGTTAGATTATTCCAGAGCCTTGCCGCTGCAAATGAGAAGGCTCTGCCTCCCCATTTCTACCTCCGAATTCTGGGCACAGTTACCCATTTTTGATGTGCTGAACAGAGATTTTTAGGGGGCATATACCATTTAAACAGGGCTTTGACTGGACTTGCCGTATAGAGAGCTTTGTGTACTGTACATATAGGCTTAACCCATACACATTTCTGTACCGGTAACCAATGCAGTTCCCTGGGTCCTTTCGAAACAGACTGCCGCTTAGGAATGTCCAGCGTAAGTCGTGCCAATGCATTTTGCACAAGTTGCAGCTTAGCTAAAGTTAACTTATTGGTCTCAAGGTAGATCGCATTGCAGTAATCTATCCTTGAAGATAACAAAGCGAGAGCAACTTGCTTACGAGCTGGAAGGGCTAGAAAGGGAAATAACTTCCTGAGCATTTTAAAGGTCCAGAAACACTTAGATACTGTATGGTTAACCTGACGATTCAGTGAAAGGTCATTGTCCAGGAGGAACCCTAGATCTTTTGCATTGTCTACTGGAGTAGTGGGAGTAGTGCCCAGCATGTGTGGCCACAAGTTAACATTCCAGATTGAGATAGGGCCACCAAAGAGCAGTACCTCTGTCTTCTCTCCATACAAATTAAGGTAGTTCTTGGCCATCCAGAGTGCAATAGCCTTCATACAGAGGTAAAAGTTGTCTATTGTGCCCTGATAGTCTTTAGAGATTGACACAATCTGAGTGTTATCAACATATGACACTGTCTTCAGTCCAAAGGTGCATATGAGTTTAGCCATTGGGGGCACGTAGAGGTTAAATAACGTGGGGCTCAGGGATGAACCTTGAGGAAGCCCACATGGCAGCAAGAAAGGGTCAAAGTGCAACTAGTTCATAGATACCTTTTGGGATCTATCGGAAAGAATAGAGGACAGAAAATTCAGAGAAGTTTTGTTAATGCCTAATTCCTGCAGTCAGTAGTGTGGGGGAGATGGTATCAAAGGCAGCGGTAAGATCCAGCAGGGTCAATGTTGCTCCCTCCCATGCATCAACAAGACGTCTGATGCTGTTCATAGCAACTATCGGAGCTGTTTCCATTCCATGGTTCTTACAGAAGCCATGTTGTGATGTGTCCAACAGATTTGCTCCTCAGCTTATTCCATAAGTTTATGATTAAGGTGTCTCTCCTGAATCTTTGCTGGGACTGTAAGCAGGGAGATAGGCCGATAATTCTTAAGATCATTAGGATCTAGATTCGGTTTCTTAAGTAAAGGCCATATTACGGCCTGCTTCCACATTCGCGAGTAATGCCCTGTCATAATGCCCATGTTCAGAATTGCTGTCGGAGGGCTAGAGATCATACTGGCCACCAGGTGCAGTAATTTTATGGAGTAGCGCTGCTGGGGGGGATCCAGATTTAACACTAAGGAGGAGTGATTCAGTGAAGATCGCATGTCTGTGGTGGAAAAGCCTCCAGCGTCCTTACGCACTGCTCCTCATCCTCTTTTAGAGCTGCCGAACTCTGCTGCAATTCCATGCTAAGACTGGAAACACCATCATCAGTGGTGTTATGGGCATCTAGCTCAGAGTAGATATTTGCAATTTTATACTGAAAAAAAAGACCAATTTGTGGGCTGCTGTGGAGTCTGTAAAAAGACCCTTTGCAAATTTTGAAGTTTTCTCTTTGGCCCAAAAGTGTCTTGCAGTGGTCCCTATTTAAGGTTATTTGTCGACATTTTATGCCTTTTTGCTTTTGCCTTGCAAACCGTTTAAATCATCTTTTGTGATGCAGTTTCTTAAAGGGTTAACACAAATGTTCCCTCCCAAATCATTTGTGATGTCACAGTGGAACCGTAACTTGGTCTTGACGTTTCTCATATGTACTTTCTTGGAGCTGATGCACTGCTGCTTGTTGCGTTTTCTAACATTAAGGACTGTTTTTCTCATTGCGATCACTTCAGCACGTCGCATGAGTGAACTCAAGGCCCTATCAGTACTACCATCCTGCACCACCTTTTTTGTGGACAAACTGATGCTGAGGACTTAGTTTCCTTGCCGAAAGGAATTGCTCATTTCCATTTTGGACAATACATCAACATCTTTGCCCTTCCTCACCCCTCAAAAGAGGAGGTAAGGCTCCATTTTTTGGACCCCAAAAGAGCTTCAAGCTTTCACATCAGTCATACCAAGGACCATCAGGTGAGAAATCAGCTTTTTGTATGTAACAAGCGTAGTAATTTGTTTATTCTCAAGGCCGTTTACTTCATTCCTATATGTGATCATGTAAGTTATTTCAATGATATCCTACCTTCCCTTCTTGTAAAGCGCTCTGATACCCACTTGGGTCATGTTCGTGCTATACAAAACTTTATAAATAAAATAAAATTCAAAATTTGCCACATTATCCACCGAGAAGAACAGAACCAACAGCGTCATTTGCTATGCCTAGCATTGGAAGTTGTGATCTGATACCTCTGCACATTTTTCTTCAAGATGATGATATTGTAATAAGCCTTCCTTCTATTATAGGAAGGGGAGTTCATGACATCCCTAGACTTAAATGATGCCTACTTCCAAATAATGATGGTTCCAGTACTTTGCCAGTATCTGAGATTTGTAGGAAGTGGCAATCATTGTTAGTTCAACGGCTTTCCTTTTGTCCTAGTCAACTCCAAGAGTGTTTATTAAATTTGTGTTGGTGGGAGTGACTCCGTTAGATTGTAAATTCATTCATATATGCCCTTACCTGAACAATTGATAGGCAAATGATAAGAATGTTCAGAAATGCCACACACAGGATATGCAACAAATAGTTTGCTGTGTTTGTGTGTAACCATCTGCCAGAACCCCTTTCAGAGGGCCATAGGGCAAGCAGGAGTTTCTGTGCCCAACCATCTGGGTTTGAGGCCTTTCACTTTTGACACCTCAATGCCCGACCTACTATGGGACCTTAGTAACTGGGTCAAGCACTACCCTATTCAGCACTTGACTCTCAGTGGTTTCGCAGGTTGAGCAGTCCAAAGCTCTTCAAGAGAGGAAGTCAGATGGGGGCAGGTGATAGGCATGCACAGGTACAACTCTCAAAGTATAAACAATAACCACAATAAGATAATTGCCCAGTCAAATACTTGCTTTTATCAAAAAAACGTATTTTAATGGAAGCAAAGAAAGCATAGAAACAAAACACTATATAATAACCAGTCTCTTAAGATCAGCGTGCCTGGGTGGTATCCCCGAACCCCTTCTGTCCCTTTCTAGTAAGGCTGATTATTCTCCATTTAATACTCGAGACTAGTGCTCACATGAGTCTGTTTGACCTCAAGAGTCCACTTCAACAGTGCTATGCACTAAGTTTGTGCAAGTCCCCAAAAGGCCAGTAAACCTCTAACAGTCTTACCCTACTGGATGACAGCCGGCAAGTGTGGGAAAACCAGGGTACATCTTTAGAGGTTCTTGTCTCCCAATGCTGAGCGTCTGCAACCTCTCGCAGTCTTTTCCCGGTGATGTGTCGGGCCTTCCTCAGGCTCTGGACATCCTGCATCTGTGTCGGACATCCCACTCTGTTGCTCCTCGCAATTGGTAAGGGTTCCTCACAGCAGACTGGGTAGGACTATCCAGGACAGCGGCCTTGCCTCCATGGTCGCACCCTCTTGGTGCACAGGGATTGCTAACTGGCTGTCATTTGCTATGCCTAGTGTTGGAAGTTGTGATCTGATACCTCTGCACACCTTGCATATGGGGGTTGCTGACTGGTTCTGCACAAGGGCGACTGTTCTTACTTCATGGTAACCCCTACCTGCCACATGGGGGTTGTCTGCTTTGTCCATGCAGCAGTCCCAGCCAGACCCGAAATGTTACACTTAGCTCAGCAGAATCCATTTAGCAGAATCCCTGCTGATCCTGTCTCCCTCCAAACGGTCTCCTTCTCACAGAGTCCACTGGTCTTGGCAGGCAGAAGACTGGTGCTCCAGGCTAAGGGCAACTGGTCTTGACTTTTTGGGTGATGTCCCCTCACCCAGCAGGTAGTTTAGCAGATGTTGGTCTCTCGTTCTGGTTCCAGCACCTAGATGTTCTGGTGATCTTCTTTTCTATTTAACAGTGCTGTTGAAGAACGTGTGGGTCTCATGCTTCCCACCTTTACAGTCCAACTCCAGCCACAAATGTGATTTAGTGTCTCATCCTAAAGTGTAGGCTGTAGGTGCCACAGCAGGAACACCTCCTATCCTGATCGACCCACAACACAGGCTAACCAGGGGCCACACATTGCTGTCAGCCTTTCTCTCTGTCAAGATTCCCTTATTTGCATTGTCAGCCTTATTAATCCAAACATCTCCCTGACAGTGAGCCCAGGCTCAGCTGGCCAGTAATTCTTCCTGGAATTAGAGACCTTTGCTCCCCTTCCTTCAATAGTGTGCTCCCACCCCAGCCATCAGGAATGTTGGCAATATGCATACCCTGTCTGGGGGTTGCAATCCCCACCTCTCCTAGCCTTTAAAGGTCCTGTGTTTCTAAAATGGAACCCACAGGCCTCCACGTTGTGCACCATACAAAAGGCACATAAACATCGAATACACAAGTATCACTCTGTCTGGTGTTACACCCAATCCATGCAATTCAAGGGTCAGTTGAGTACACAGCCACAGAACTTTGTGTAGGCCAGTAAGCACTACTCCTGTGATAAAGGTAAGAAGGCCTGTTCACACTACTTATTACCATGAAACACAAATCTGAAAGAGACAGTTATAGATTCCTTACATTAGAATTATCCCCAGGCGTTAGACTGGATCCGGATAACTTTTTTTCTCTTAGCAGTACTCTTGCGCGTCGGTAGGTGGCGTCAGTCAACTCGGCGTCCGTCGTTGGCGTCGTGGTCGCCAGGATGATGTAGCGGTGCCTACTTAGACGCCGCCCCTGCGTGCTGACGTCAGTCCTTTCTTTTTCCGCACCAGCCTAGCGCAGAACCGGAGAAAGCTTACTCCTTCAGTCACTTTTTGACTACGTTTTTTTGACTTTTGTCAACTTCTTTTTTCCAGTCATCGACTCCTGGTGCACGAGGGATGTCCCATCGTCGGACCAGCTTCAAGCCCTGTGAGGTCTGTCACAAACTGATTTCTGTGACAGACCTGCACGTCGTGTGCCTTTGGTGTCTGGAGCACGACCACGACTCGAAGTCGTGCTCCGACTGCCGGGCCATGATTCCGAAGTTTTTGCGGGAGTGGTCCCGAAAGCTCTTGGAGGCCCGGCAGTCAGGTCCGCGTCGCTCCCGGTCTCGCTCGAGGGGAAGGTCTCGAGACCGTTCGCAGAGCCACCACACCTCGTCCAAGTCTTCGCACTCCTTGGGTAAGTCGAAGCTCAAAAAGGCGAAGAAGCACCGTCTTATTGACATCCATGCACACATTTACCAGACATTACTGCCTGGATAGTCAAGTCCGGAGGGACGGCTACTTTGCCCGTTCTGTCCTCCAGGACTTTCTGGTGGGAACTTGATTCGCAGACCCTCCTCCGAGGATGGTATTGCTGGGGTATCTATTCTAAGGTAAGGAATCTATAACTAACTGTCTCTTTCAGATGAACAAGTTACTTACCTTCGGTAACGATGTATCTGTAAGAGACATTGGTTAGTTATAGATTCCTTACCGCCCCACCCAGCCTCCCCTCTCTGCTAACTGATTTCTAGGGACAGGGACTCCCTTACAGGGCCTAGTTTTGGCGCACCAGTGGTCAGTGAGGGACTCCCTTACAGGGCCTAGTTTTGGCGCACCAGTGGTCAGTGTCTTTTATGGCTCTCCGCTTCTGGCGTGGAAAGTTGTCAGAACTGACGTCAGCGCGCAGGGGCGGCGTCTAAGTAGTCACTGTGAGGTCATCCCGGTGACGCTGATGACGTACGTGAGTCGACCGATGCGCAGGGGTACTGCTAACAGAAAAAAAATTCTCCGGATCCAGTCTGACGCCTGGGGGTAATTCTAAGGTAAGAAATCTATAACTAACCTATGTCTCTTACAGTCTGTAACGAAGGTGAGATCTTCTCTTGATTCTTAATTCTGACATGGGTGTGCGACCCTAATAATCTTCCCTCCGTGTAGTTTACTGGCTGGGAAAACCTACAGAGCAAAAGGACCCTGGATTTCTAGTTTACAACCACTTAAACCTTTTTTGAGCCATTAGATTTTACTATGTTCCACACAAAGGTGCTTGTGATATTTTGCCTTTGTCTGCCCCTACATCCCTCTGCTCAGCCTATGTTAGTTATGGTGCATTTACTTTGCTGCGTCCGCCTCTCCATCGCCCTCACCAGTCTCTTTTTACTATGGTGCATTGATTGAGAGGCAAACTGTCTCTTTTGCACAGGTACCATTCTGAAAGATGGACATGCAGTTAAAATACACCATGGCCATTTATGCTGTACTTTGTTTGACACCTTCTTTTCTAGTGGAGCTAAACTGTTGGTGACTCAGGTCTACCTGTAAGTTTAATAAAACATAACACTGAGCACAGACCAATTCCTAACTTTGGCAGAAGCAGATATATGGAAGTCTCTGAAATTTCCCAGTCTTTTCTTCGCCCACAGATAACTCTTTAAAAAGAAAGAAAGTAAGGGCTCAATACTAGCAAGGTCAAAATGCATTCAGAGTCTCACCCAGAGCGACTTTCTTGGGGCACTTAGTCATATTGACTTCTAACATGTATTTATTTTCTTTTAGAAAGAAATGAGCTGTACAAGCCATCTGAGAGACTGGAGAATCTATTTTTTACTGAAAATACAACTATCCTGTTGCTAGGTTCTAGTGGCCAAAGCTGCTAACAAATAGAGCAGGCTAAGAAGAGGGAGGGAGCTTTCCTCAGCAAGAGAAAGTACTTTGTCCCAAATATATACTGCTGCATTCCAGTGAGAGATGCACACTGGGCGTTGTGTGAACAGGCATCAGGGATGCAAATAATATCCTACCTTTTCTAAGCATCAAATAAAGACAACTTTTTTACGAGTGAGTGTGGGCTGCTCAATGGGTTATCATTCCAGATTCCAGGTTATGCATCACTATACCGAGGCAATCTTGTGCATGGTGTTGTCCATAAGACAATGACATGTCTGTTTTGGTATTGGTAATTGGGATACATAAAGCTCAGCGTAATAAAGCCAGAAAAGAATAAACTGGACAAAAAAAACAGGGAAGGGGCAGGTAAGTGTAAAGGGTTAATGGCAGGAGGTAGGTTGAGGATTAGGTATAACATGAGAAAAAGGCTATGGGTATAGGTAAATTGAAAATACCCAGGTGAAGGGAAAGATCTTAAGTGTCCTCCGCCATAATTAAAATGTACGTGTTAAATAATTGTAAAGGAATATTTGTTTAAAAAAGGTTTACATAGATCGGTGTTATAGTTGGGGTCTCAACCGTAAACAGAAAATAGGAAATCTAAGGTTTTTATATCAAATTTCTTGAAATTAATTATGCCAGACTCAACTTACCTCATGGTTTGTATAATAGCGAGGCTCTGATTGTGCCATATTTCTGATTAAATGGGATTCTGAACATACCAGGGTTTTATTGATGTCAAGACTTTAAATATTCACAAGCTCTGTGCTCAAATACTGTGATGAGGTCTACTTTTTGAACACAACAGGGCTCTGAATATGCCAGCATTTTCGTTTTTCTGGAGGTATGCTTGTAGCAGAGTTCATTATGTTTTACCCTCGGCTACAGACAGTGTTGGCTGGTTGTTAGAAAGACCTATTGTTTCCAGTACATATCATTACTAGGGTAGCTTTCGATCAGCCTCGTGCTCATGATAGGATTGATTTTCTGTCTCTTCCCTACTTCTGATTCAAGGACTGCTCTCCCTATTCTTGTGTTTGTGAAACATAGGAACATTACTTTCTCACAATATTATGATTGGATTATGTATTCTCACACTGCTGACGTCCGACCCCATTTATTTCAGTGCCTGATGAGGACTATTTCCTCTCCCTTCCTCTCCCTTGTCCTTCTTTTCCCACCCTTAATCCAGTGTCCTCTTGCCCTCTCAGCTGGACCATGGCGACCTCTCATTTAACTATCAATAATAGGATCGTCACAAGTTGTTGCTGTCCAGTAGGTATGTAAACACAAATGGGGCTGTCCCTAGTTGGGATTCCTACAGGATTCTTAAAGATGCGTATCCAGTGGGGGCATCTCACAAAAAGTGAAGGACTGGCCTCACACACCACCTAGTGTCATGCTTCATCATAGGCCGTCCTCGCCCTCTAAAAACTTAGTTTGATAGAGGGCGGGCATACACCTGGAGACAGGGATGCACTTCTAAGCTAAGTGGTGGCCCGTGAGTAGTGAAAAGTGATCTAAAAACCATTACAGTTGTCAAGAAACTAATTTAATTAAAGGGGCAACTGCATGGTATTAAAAGAAGTGAGCGGTGATTTGGGAACTAATTATCCCCTCACCGTGCTAAATGTGGTCAACATGTTTCTGCTTAAAGGTCCCCAAAGGGTACATAGCATTCGTCAGGACCAAGTGTTTTCAAAGGGCTCTGCCTTTATACACAAGTTGTATAAAAGATCAACCACTATAAGAGTGGGGGTTTATGTGAGTATCAATTTCCCCGGTAGTCTAGTACTCACAAGAAATGTCCTAGGTCACTATCCTACTTACTCCATGGGAGGTCGAGGGTGGAAGAGCCTACTGTGACATTACTCTTACTGTCATTTTCAGCGCCTCCATAAACCCCCACTCTTATAGTGGGGGTTTATGTAGGATATATATATATATATTAGTGTGTGTGTGTATATATATATATATATGTGTGTGTGTGTGTGTGTGTGTGTGTGTGTATATATATATATATATATATATATATATATGTATATGTATGTTTAGCCAAAAACATGTATGTAGTACCTTCAAACATACATATATATGTGTGTGTGTGTATATATATATATATATATATATATATATATATCCTTAAACAAAGTTCCAAAGTCAACGCACTCACAGGGATCAGCACAAACAATCCAGGGTAGTTGCCAGAAACTGTTTATTACACTACGCGTTTCGACTTGACACCATGTGATCAAGGCTGTTTCACAGCCGAAACGCATAGTGTAATAAACCGGTTCTGGCAACTAACCTGGATTGTGTGTGCTGATCCCTGAGAGCGCGTTGACTTTGGAACTTTGCTTAAGGATTTAACAGCCGGTACGCTCTGCCGGCATACGCTCCACTCCCCACGGGTCCATCGGCTCCAGAAGGAGCAACAGACAAAGGAGATATATGTGTGTATATGTATGTGTATGTGTATATATATATATATGTGTATATGTATATATATGTATTATCTACTGGCGGTCGCTAGTAGATAGTTATAGTTAGGACCTATTTTCCATAGGAAATTCGCAACATTCTATTTCCAATACCTTTGGCGCCGGTTGACGAATCTTCGCGAAATTCTCAAAACTTATGGCCCGGTCCGCTCCTATCCTGAAAGTTTCGGGGTGATTCGTCAAGCGGGGGCCGAGAAAAAAGGGGGGTCCCAAAACGTGTTTTCCCCATGCAATTTTCCATAGGAAACTTTAGACATGGCTACAGCCCGAACTGCTGAACGGAATTACACTAAATTTGGCAAAGAGGTAGTTCTGGGTTCAGAAAGAACCCTTTTTGTTAAATGGTGTAAATCCGTTCAGTAGTTGCTGAGAAAATCAAAAGTAAAAACACATATATATCTATGGGCACGGAGGATCCGCGCACCCTCCCGATCACGAGCTGTATGCTAATTGGCTGTCAACACTCCAAACCAGGAAGTGTTGGCAGCCATCTTGTGACTCGGTAGAACCGAGGCACAAGAAATCAGAAAAACAATCGCGAAAAACGGAAAAAGGGGACAGGGTAGAAACACCCTGACCCCCTAGGCCTGCTTAGGGGGTCCCACAAGGACCCCCAGGGCCCAAGAAAAAAAAAAAAAAAATTTAAAAAATCTGCGAGATTCGCGCACCCAGTGCGAATTTCGGCCCAAAATTTTTAAAAAATGAAGCGCGGACTCCCGCGCTTCGTATTCAAAAAGCCCCCGGTTGGGCCAAGTACCGGGGGCAGTAAAAAAATGTGTGGGGGTGCCCCCAATGCCCCCCACACTGCCCCGGGGACCGCCACCCCCGGGGCTTTGCATTAATATTTGCTGGGGGCACACTGCCCCCCCCGCAGCCCCGGGGACCGCCACCCCCAGGGCTTCTTTAAAAAAAAAAAAAATAGACCTGTGTGGGGGGGCTCGAGCCCCCCCACACGCCCCGGGGACCGCCACCCTCCGGGGCTTGTTTTATTAAACTTTGGGGGGGGCTCTAAGGCCCCCCCAAGCCGCGGGGACCGCCACCCCCGGGGCTCTCAATAATATTTGCGGGGGGCACACTGCCCCCCCCCGCAGCCCCGGGGACCGCCACCCCCCAGGGCTTCTTTTTTAAAAAAAAAAATAGACCTGTGTGGGGGGCTCGAGCCCCCCCACACGCCCCGGGGACCGCCACCTCCCCGGGGCACTAAAAATGCTAATTTGGGGGTCCTTCACGGACCCCCGAGCCCCGGGGACCACCACCTCCCCGGGGCTGTGCACACGATGGGAGGGGGCCGCGCGGCCCCCTCCTGGAGCCAGTGATGGCCCGGGGGACCGCCACCCCCAGGGCCGGCTCCTGCAGTGTCCCGGGTGCCTACCCCTGGGACACTGCTGTTTGCAATGACAGGGCGGGAGCCTCGAGGCTCCCGCCCTGTCATGCAAACTGCTTTGCTTCATTGAAGCGAGAGCAGGAAACCTGCTCTCGCTTCAATGAAGCAAAGCAGATTGCTTTTCCACATGGGGAGCTGCATGTCAGCAGCACCCCAGGTGGAAAAGCAATGCCGGCTCCCGCAGGACGCGGGAGCCGGCGGGACCGTGGGGGCATTGGGGACCCCCACGGTCCCCAACGGAGAGGGCCAGCCCCGGGGGATGGGGTCCCCGGGGCTAGTAGTGGCCCCTCCCCAAAATTAAAACATTTATAAAAAAAAAAAAAAAAAAATTAAGGCCGCCCCGGGGGATGTGGTCCCTGGGGCCAGTAGAGGCCTCAGGAGGGGGCCACGCAGCCCCTCCATAAACAAAAATATATATTTGGCCATGCCCCGGGGGATGGGGTCCCCGGGGCCGGAGTTGGCCACGGGAGGGGGCCCACGCGGCCCCTTCCCGTTAATTTTTTTTTTTTTTTAATTAAAGGGGTCAGGCCCTGGGGGATGGGGTCCCCAGGGCCCAAAAAAAGTAAAAAGAGGGGCCACACAACTCCCCTTCCAAAAAACAAAAAAACAAGCGATCGTGCTGAGGCCCCGCCCCCTCCCAGCAACACTCTGCAAACGCGCCCTGTGGCGCGTTTTAAGTTGGGAAATGAATTCCCCTTCAATACTGGGGGTCCCTGGGGGCCAACTAGCCCACCAGGTACCTCCAGTAAGCGCCACAGGGCTGCGTTGCAGAGAGGTGATCCAGGCCACGCCCCTTTTTACACCTCTCTGCAACGCAGCTCCCTGGCGCATACTGGAGGTACAGGGTGGGCTAGTTGGACCCCAGGGACCCTCATAATTCAAGGGGACTTAATACCCCAACTTAAAATGCGCCACGGGGCGCGTTTGCACAGTGGTGAAGGGAGGGGGCGGGGCTTCAGGTGACATGTGTGCAAACAGGCCCGTGTCGCGTTTTAAGATGGGGAATTAAATCCCCTTCAATCCTGAGGGTCCCTGGGGGCCAACTAGCCCACCGGGTACGTCCAGAAAGCGCCACAGAGCTGCGTTGCAGAGAAGTGCGAAAAGGGGCGTGGCCTCTGAACACCTCTCTGCAACGCAGCTCTCTGGCGCATACTGGAGGTATCTGGTGGGCTAGTTGGCCCCTAGGGACCCTCGGGATTGAGGAGGAATTAAAACGCGCCACAGGGCGTGTTTGCAGACATGTCACCTCAGGCCCCACCCCCTTCCTTCACCATTGTGCAAATATTCCTCTAAAATCAGCCGAACTACGAATTCCGATTTACTCACCTGTTATCAGGAGAGACCTCAGTGCTGCATCTTTGAGCCCAGTACTGATCCTGAAAAGTAATTTTAACCGTACTTACCAGTAACTTGAATTTCCTTCCATAGGATATCATTGCCTGCTTTTTGCTGAAAAAGTTTCTAAGTGTCGATTTTTGAAACGTACAAATATTCCTCTAAAATCAGCCGAACTACGAATTCCAATTTACTCACCTGTTATCAGGAGAGACCTCAGTGCTGCATCTTTTAGCCCAGCACTGACCCTGAAAAGTAATTCTAACCGTACTTGCCAGTAACTTGTATTTCCTTCCATAGGAATCCATTGTCTGGTTTTCAGCAGAAAAGTTTGTGTCGATTTTCACAAACTACAAATATTCCTTAAAAATCGCCTGTATGACTTAAACGCATTATTTCAACTGTTTACAGGAGATGCACCAGTGCTGGATCCAGGATCCACCACTGAGTAAGAAAACGTAACGATAACACTACGTACCTGCTAAGTGAATTTCCTCCCATAGGATAACATTGGTGATTCTATTTGAAAAAGTTTGTCAACTTTTAAAATACAATAATATTCCTTAAAAATCACTACTGTAACCAAAACGCTTTTACTCAACTGTTTACAGGAGATGTCCCAGGACTGAATCTAGGATCCAGTCCTGTGGTTAGAAAAGTAATCCATAAAGTAACTAATTGCATTTAAGTAGAAATTCACATTGAGCTCAATGTTGCATTGCTTGAAATTGTGTTGCCCATTGCAACAACTGTAACTACTGTACTTAAAAGTCTATTGCCTATTTGCAAAGTATTTAAACTAAAGTAATTCATTCTGAGAAAGTATATTTTGTAATGTAATGTATAATGTAATTACAATGTAATTTAAAAAATAAAATATCTAAAAATAAATAGTTTAAAAAAATGTAGTAAATCCGTATCAAAAAAATAAATCTAACAATTAATACATTTAAAAATTGTCATTTACAAAACCTTTGAAATTCACTGAAAAAACCATAGGTTTTAGGGACAGTTATAGTTAGTTGGACATTGCACTCGTACAAAACCCGTGAAATTCCCCGTTATAGTTAGTTCAGCTAACTATAACTCGCGCCCCGCAATGCACTGCTGATGACGTCACATATTACATCACTCATGACATGGTCAGTGACATCACTGATGACATCACTGATGACATCTCAAATGACATCACTCATGACATCACTCATGACATCATCCACGTGATAATCTGATGCACCTCCTCACACCCTAATATAACCTTTGATACACCCACTCTAAATTACAGACTGCCATTCGCAAAACCATAGACACTCCAACACCAATAACTACATACCCACTCACTGATTCTTAGGTCTACACACACATCCACTCACTCACCTGTACAGTCACTCATACTTACGGTCACTCAGTACAGGACTATCATATGCACTCATACTCCTATATAGACACTCAAACACCGCCACTCATCCATAGAGGTACTCACACACCTAGTCAGTCATGCAAATAATTAAACACACTGCCATTTACTCACCTATACAGTTATTCACACACCAGCTCACTTACTCATACAAATACTAGCACATTCTTACGCTCTTATACAATCACTGATACAAGCACACACTCATCCATACAGTCACTCTCACAATCACACACTCTGCTTATAGCTATTTATATACTCCAACACACATATATACTGCCTTTCACATATGTAGTTACTCACACATGTACCACTGGGACATACCTTCACTCACTAACACACTCTTACACACACTTACCCACCCATACAGTCCATCACAGATGCACTCTTGAAACCATCCACCCAGTGAATCACCCACTCACACATCTATGCACAGTCGCACACACCCCACCCACACAAACACTCAGGCACCCATACAGATACTCAGACAACCCATCCATAACTCATATAGACACTCATGTAGCTATTCACAAACCCATGCAGCCACTTACACAGCAACAGACGGACGGATACAGACATTCACCCAGTTTAGTCACTAACCCATGCATTCAGTAAGATACGTTTAATCACTCACTTATAGAGTAAGTCACGCACCTACTAAATCATCCATACAGACACTTATACACCCACTCATTCTTCAATACGCCTTTCCCTATATATATTAAGAATATTTAAACTTTACAGAAACAGTCACTGGATGATGTCATCAGTGATGTCATTTGAGATGTCATCAGTGATGTCACTGACCATGTCATGAGTGATGTAATATGTGACGTCATCAGCAGTGCATTGCGGGGGCGTGAGTTATAGTTAGCTGAACTAACTATATCTGAAAGAGACACGTTAGTGACAGATTCCTTACCTTAGAATATCCCCAGGCGTCAGGCTGGATCCGGAAAGTTTTTGCGTAGCAGTACCCTTGCGCGTCGGTAGGCGGCGTCGTCCGGCTCCGCGTCCGTCGTCGGCGTCGTGATCGCCGGGATGACTTCGCGGGCAGTACTTAGACGCCGCCCCTGCGCGCTGACGTCAGTTCTTCTCTTTCCGCGCCAGTAAGCGCAGATCCGGGAAGAGCAGGGCCCTAGTCAATTTTTGACTAACCTTTTTTGTGAATTTTTTCACTGTTTCTTCATCGAGTCTTCACGACTCCTAGGTGTCGTAGGGATGCCCGGCTTCAAGCCATGCGACGCCTGTGGTCGCATGATGTCGATCACGGACCCGCATCTCGAGTGTCTCTTCTGTCTCGGCCGAGACCACGACACGAAGTCGTGCCCTGACTGCCGGAAACTTGATCCGAAGCCTTTGCGAGAGCGGTCTCGAAAGCTACTCGAGGTCCGGCAGTCGGCTCCGTGCCGCACCAAGCCCCGGTCCCGGGAGAGGTCGAGGGGCCGGTCGCGGAGTCCCCGCCGCTCGTCGGAGTCCAAGTCTTCGCGCTCCTCGGGTAAGTCGAAGCGCAAGAAGTCTAAGAAGCGTCATCGCTCTAAGACTTCGCCTCGCCGGTCTCGCGACTCGGCTGAGGCCCCAGTTGGCACCGTCCCTGCCCCCGCGGCCCCGGACATGCCTGTAGATCCGCCCCCGCATTACCCGTCCTTTCCGGGTTCGGGGGCGACTCCGGCCGAAATACAGGAATTCCTGTCGGCCATGGCCCGCCTCTTCGGGCCTTCATGCCCCTCCGGTGCGCCTTCGGGCCTCGCGGGCCCTGATGGGGTTGCCCCGGCGCCGCCGTCTACTCCGGTCCCGGCGCCGCCTGTCCCACCAGCCTTCATCCCGGCCTCGGCTCCGGCCCCGGCCTCGATCCCGGCTCCGGTGGTGCCGCAACCCCCATCGACGCCGGTTGACCTAACCACGCCTCCGCCTCCGCCGATGTCCCCGGTGCCGTTCCTTACGCCGTCCGGGGCTCCGGACGGCGTCGGTCCCCGGCTCTCTCCGGCTCCGGACATGGAGCTGGACAGACGTCGCTCGACGCCGGCTCCGGCGCCGATGAGACCTTGGGTCCCAAATGTCCCTCCTCCTCCATATTTTGAACAAGAGGAGGACCAGGAGAGCTGGGAGGGGTCTGAGGACCTTCTCACACAACAGTGTATGATCCGGAGTGGGCTGAGAAACTTGGGGATGCCAGTGGTCTAGACACCTCCCCTGACACTGGCATGCTGTCTCCTCCCGTGGCTACGGAGGAGGGAGCTAATTTTGCAACGGTGTTGCGTAGAGCAGCTGGAGCCTTACATCTCCAGTTGCCTACTGTGGCCGTCAGGACTAACCTCCTGACAGAAGTGCTTCAGCCGGCGGCTTCCTCCTCAGAGACTGTGCTGCCGTTTAATGATGCACTCACTGACGTTCTTTTGGGTGCCTGGTCCAAACCCACCACAGGGGCTCCTGTGGATAGGAACGTGGCCCGACGCCATCGCCCTGCTCCGGGCGACCCATTGTTTCTCTCCCAACATCCCACCCCGAGAGCTTGGTTGTCCAAGCCTCTGCCTCCCAAACCGCCTTCCCTACCGCCCCTCCGGATAGGGAATCCAAACGCCTGGACCAATTTGGGAAGAAGGCTTTTTCTTCCTCCAGTGCTGGCTTGCGGTCCGTCAACACCGCTTGACTTTTGGGCCGATATACCCACTCCCTGTGGGATTCGGTGGCGGCTGTTTTGCCGCAGTGTTCTGAGGAAGTCCAGACACTACTTACCCGCGCCATTGCGGAAGGGCGAGATGCGGCTAAATACACCATACGTTGTGGCCTTAATACCGCCGACTCGCTGGTCAGATCGCTTGCGACGACGGTGGCGCTACGTCGCCACGCCTGGCTGAGAACAACTGGTTTCTCGGGTGATGTCCAGAATACACTCATGGACATGCCCTTTGATGGAGTCGGTCTTTTTGGTTCAAAGGCAGACCATGCGCTGGAGCGGTTTAAGGACTCACGGGCTACTGCCAAGTCCCTGGGCCTTTCTGTTGTACGCCCTCCGCTCACCTCTGCTTTTCGCCCCTTTCGTGGCCACGGAAGGGGCGCCCAGTCACGTCAGCTGCCCAGCCACCGGCCCGCGCAGCAAGCGTCTTCGCGTGGCCGAGGACGTGGATACCGCCGTGGCGGTTCGGGCAACCAGCGTGCGGGTCAGGCCACCACCTCCAACCCGTCCGCGGCCTCCAAGCCCTCCTAGTCCCTCCTTTCCGGTGCACAGCACGCCAGTAGGGGGCAGGGTCCGCCATCACCTCGGACAGGTGGGTCTTGGACATTGTCCGAAGGGGCTACTCCCTCCCCTTCGAGACCACCCCCCCAGCCATGCCACCTCAATTCCACCGCATGTCAGGGGATCACTTGGTACTTCTGCAGAAGGAAGTCACGGCCCTCTTGGCCAAGAGGGCCATCGAGCATGTTCCGACCCCAGAAGTAGGACGTGGTTGCTACTCCCACTACTTCCTTGTGCCCAAAAAGGACAAGGAGGACATGCGTCCTATCTTGGACCTCCGGAACGTCAATCGCTTCCTCCGGAAGGAGAAGTTCAAGATGCTCACCCTAGCTCAGGTCTTGACTGCCCTCGACCCTGGAGACTGGTTGGTAGCGTTGGACTTGCAGGACGCTTATTTTCACATCCCCGTCCTGCCGGCCCACCGGCGTTACCTGCGGTTCACGGTAGGCCTCGAGCATTTTCAGTTCACCGTGCTCCCCTTTGGCCTTACAAGTGCCCCTCGGGTGTTCACCAAAGTGATGGCGGTGGTCGCAGCTCATCTGCGCCGGGCAGGGGTTACAGTCTTCCCCTACCTCGACGACTGGCTGCTGAAGGCGGGCTCGTCCCAGGCAGTCGTCTCCCACCTCCACACTACGGCCGAACTCCTGCACTCGCTGGGGTTCTCCATCAATGTGCCGAAGTCGCATCTGATTCCTTCTCCACAGCTCCTTTTCATCGGAGCAGTTCTGGACACGACGCAGTTTCGGGCCTATCCTCCCGAACGGCGAGTCCGGGATATTCAGGCTATGATTCCGATCTTTCAGCCTTTATCCTGGGTTTCGGTACGGATGACCCTGAGGATGCTGGGCCTCATGGCCTCCTGCATCCTGCTGGTCACTCATGCCAGATGGCAGATGCGGGCTCTGCAGTGGGACCTGAAGTTCCAGTGGGCGCAGCACCAGGGCAACCTGTCCGATCACGTCCAGATCTCGGAGGGGACTGCAAAACAGTTGCAGTGGTGGCTCTCGAACCGGCAATGGGTCATGGGCAGATCCCTCTCCCTTCCCCAGCCAGAGCACACAGTTGTGACGGACGCGTCCCTTCTGGGATGGGGCAGTCACATGGGAGAGGCGGAGATCAGAGGCCTCTGGTCTCCGGCGGAGTCCCGGCTCCATATCAACCTTCTGGAGCTCCGGGCGATCCGACTTGCACTCAAGGCATTCCTTCCCTCTGTCAAAGGGAAGGTAGTGCAGGTGTTCACAGACAACACCACCGCCATGTTGTATTGCAACAAACAAGGCGGGGTGGGGTCGTGGACGCTTTGTCAGGAGGCTCTGCGCCTCTGAACATGGCTGGAACATCAGGGCATGTTCCTGATGGTTCAACACCTGGCAGGTTCCCTGAACGCCAGGGCGGACGAACTCAGCCGCAGGTGCATGATGGATCACGAATGGCGTCTTCACTCGGAAGTGGCGCACGGACTCTTTCTACAGTGGGGAGAGCCTTGGTTAGATCTATTCGCCACCGAAGAGAACGCGCAATGTCATCAGTTCTGCGCGTTGGAATTTCCAAGGCGGCACTCGATCGGCGACGCCTTTCGTCACGAGTGGAGTTGCGGTCTATTGTACGCCTTTCCGCCTATACCACTTCTACCCAGAGTGTTGAAGAAGATTCGGCACGACCGGGCCCAAGTCATTCTTGTGGCTCCGGACTGGGCTCGAAGAGTTTGGTATCCCGAGCTACTCAATATGAGCGTAGATCCCCCGATCCGTCTGCCTCTTCGGGAGGATCTTCTGTCGCAGCAGCAGGGGACGGTCCTCCACCCGAACCTGTCCAGTCTACACCTGCTTGCGTGGAGATTGAGCGGCGGCAGTTGATTCCTTTCGACTTGCCTCCCGAAGTTTGTGATGTGATTCTGGCAGCCAGGCGTCCCTCCACTAAGGTGGTATACGCCTGCAGGTGGAACAAATTTGTGGCATGGTGCACAGCAAAGGCTGTGAATCCCCTTTCTGCCCCTCTTTCTGAGGTCCTTCTGTTCCTTCTTTCTCTGGCCCAACAGGGTTCTGCCCTGGGTACCATCAAGGGTTATCTTTGTGCTATCTCGGCCTTCCTCAGGCTCCCTGATCAGCCCTCCCTTTTCAAGTCCCCTGTTGTTAACAGGTTTCTTAAAAGGCATTACACACCTCTTCCCTCCTGTTCCGTTTGTAATGCCTCAGTGGGACTTGTACTTGGTTCTTACCTTTTTAATGTGCGCTCCCTTTGAGCCTCTACATAACAGTCCTCTTCGTCTTCTGACTCTGAAGACAGCCTTTCTGGTGGCCATCACCTCCGCTCGGCGGGTGAGTGAGCTCCAGGCTCTATCTTGCAAACCTCCCTTTCTGTCTGTTCATCCAGACAAGGTTGTTCTTCGGACGCGTCCGTCCTTCTTGCCAAAGGTGGTTACTGCTTTCCACATTGGGCAGACCATCACTTTGCCCACCTTCTTTCCGCCTCCGCATCCTTCCAGAGAGGAAGAGAGGCTCCATCGTCTGGACCCAAAACGTGCGCTCTCCTTCTATATTGACCGCACAAAACACTTCCGGGTGGATGACCAGCTCTTTGTTGGCTACGTGGGCGCCAAAAAGGTCGGGCGGTGCACAAGAGGACCATCTCCCGCTGGGTTACCTTGTGCATCAAGACCTGCTATTCTTTGGCTAAGAAGGAACCTCCTGTTGGGCTGCGTGCCCATTCCACCAGGGCAACGGCTGCTACCACGGCCTTGGGCCGTGGTGTTCCGCTGCAGGTTATCTGTCAGGCAGCTACGTGGGCCTCGCTGCACACGTTTACAAAGCATTACTGCCTTGACAGTCGGGTCCGGAGGGACGGCTTCTTTGGCCGTTCTGTCCTCCAGGACTTCCTTGTCTGATCTTTGTTCGCAGACCCACCACCGGGGTTGGTATTGCTGGGGTATCTATTCTAAGGTAAGGAATCTGTCACTAACGTGTCTCTTTCAGATGCACAAGTTACTAACTTGTGTAACGATATATCTGTAAGAGACAGTAGTTAGTGACAGATTCCTTACCGCCCACCCATCCTCCCCGTTCTGCGAACTGATTTCTAGGGTTAAGGACATCCCTTTCAGGGCCCTAGTATTTTTCAGACACCTATGTCAGCTTCTTGCATGGCTCTGCGTTCCTGGCGCGGAAAGTCGTGTACAGAACTGACGTCAGCGCGCAGGGGCGGCGCCTAAGTACTGCCCGCAACGTCATCCCGGCGATCACGACGCCGACGACGGACGCGGAGCCGCAAGACGCCGCCTACCGACGCGCAAGGGTACTGCTACGCAAAAAACTTTCCGGATCCAGCCTGACGCCTGGGGATATTCTAAGGTAAGGAATCTGTCACTAACTACTGTCTCTTACAGATATATCGTTACACAAGTTAGTAACTTGTGCATATGTATATATGTATATGTATATATGTATATGTATATATGTATATGTATATGTGTATATGTATATATGTATGTATATGTATGTATGTATGTGTGTATGTATGTATATGTATGTGTATATGTGTGTGTATATGTATGTATATGTGTATGTATGTGTATGTGTATATGTATGTGTATGTGTATATGAATGTGTATGTATATGTGTATGTATGTGTATGTATGTGTATGTATATGTGTATGTATATGTGTATATGTGTATGTGTGTATGTGTATGTGTGTGTGTGTATGTGTGTATGTGTATATGTGTGTGTATATGTGTGTGTATATGTGTGTGTATGTGTGTGTATATGTGTGTGTATATGTGTGTGTATATATGTGTGTGTATATGTGTGTGTATATGTGTGTATATGTGTATATATATGTGTGTGTATATGTGTGTGTATATGTGTGTGTATATGTGTGTATATATGTGTTTGTGTGTGTATATGTGTGTGTGTATATATATGTGTGTATATATATGTGTGTGTGTATATATATATATATGTGTGTATGTATATATATATGTCACTGTATATATATACCATAGGTTTATAGGTGTACATGTATATATGTGTACAATATTATGCATTTAAATATATACATTTGTAAATTCACTGTATAAAAACCATAAATTTTAGGGACATGTTATAGTTAGTTGGACATTTCACTCGTACAAAACCAGTGAAATTCCCCGTTATAGTTAGTTCAGCTAACTGTAACTCGCGCCCCGCAATGCACTGCTGATGACGTCACATATTACATCACTCATGACATGGTCAGTGACATCACTGATGACATCTCAAATCACATCACTGATGACATCATCCAGTGACTGTGTGTTTCTGTAAAGTTTAAATATTTTTAATATATATAGGAAAAGACGTATATGAAGAATGAGTGGGTGTGTAAGTGTCTGTATGGATGATTTAGTAGGTGCGTGACTGACTCTATAAGTGAGTGATTTAACGTATCTTACTGAATGCATGGGTTAGTGACTAAACTGGGTGAATGTCTGTATCCGTCTGTCTGTTGCTGTGTAAGTGGCTGCATGGGTTTGTGAATAGCTACATGAGTGTCTATAAGAGTTATTGATTTGTTGTCTGAGTATCTGTATGGGTGCCTGAGTGTTTGTGTGGATGGGGTGTGTGCGACTGTGCATAGATGTGTGAGTGGGTGATTCACTGGGTGGATGGTTTCAAGAGTGCATCTGTGATAGACTGTATGGGTGGGTAAGTGTGTGTAAGAGTGTATTAGTGAGTGAATGTATGTCCCAGTGGTACATGTGTGAGTAACTACATATGTGAAAGGCAGTATATATGTGTGTTGGAGTATATAAATAGCTATAAGCGAGAGTGAGTGATTGTGATAGTGGCTGTATGGATGAGTGTGTGCTTGTATCAGTGATTATATAAGAGCGTAACAATGTGCTAGTATTTGTATGATTAAGTGAGCTGGTGTGTGTATAACTGTATAGGTGAGTAAATGGCAGTGTGTTTAATTATTTGCATGACTGACTAGGTGTGTGAGTACCTCTATGGATGAGTGGCGGTGTTTGAGTGTCTATATAGGAGTAAGAGTGCATATGATAGTCCTGTACTGAGTGACCATAAGTATGAGTGACTGTACTGGTGAGTGAGTGGATGTGTGTGTGTAGACCTAAGAATCAGTGAGTGGGTATGTAGTTATTGGTGTTGGAGTGTCTATGGTTTTGCGAATGGCAGTCTGTAATTTAGATTGGGTGTATCAAAGGTTATATTAGGGTGTGAAGAGCTGCATCAGATTATCACGTGGATGATGTCATCAGTGATGTCATTTGAGATGTCATCAGTGATGTCATCAGTGATGTCACTGACCATGTCATGAGTGATGTAATATGTGACGTCATCAGCAGTGCATTGCGGGCGCGAGTTATAGTTAGCTGAACTAACTATAACGGGGGAATTTCACGGGTTTTGTACGAGTGAAATGTCCAACTAACTATAACTGTCCCTAAAACCTATGGTTTTTTCAGTGAATTTCAAAGGTTTTTTAAATGCTAATTTGTAACTATAACATATCTGAAACCTATGGTTTTTTCAGTGAATTTCAAAGGTTTTTTAAATGCTAATTTGTAACTATAACTGTCCCTAAAACCTATGGTTTTTTCAGTGAATTTCAAAGGTTTTTTAAATGCTAATTTGTAACTATAACGTGCCTGAAACCTACTGTTTTTTCAGTGAATTTCAAAGGTTTTTTAAATGACATTTTTTAAATGTATTAATTTTTATATTAATTTTTTTCATACTGATTTACTACATTTTTAGAAACAATTTCTTTTACATATTTTATTTTTTAAATTACATTGTAATTACATTATACATTACATTACAAAAAATACTTTCTCAGAATGAATTACTTTATTTTAAATACTTAGCACATAGGCAATAGACTTTTAAGTACAGTAGTTACAGTTGTTGCAATGGGCAACACATTTTCAAACACAATGCAACATTCAGCTCAATGTGAATTTCTAGTTAAATGCAATTAGTTACTTTATGGATTACTTTTCTAACCACAGGACTGGATCCTAGATTCAGTCCTGGGACATCTCCTGTAAACAGTTGAGTAAAAGCGTTTTGGTTACAGTCGTGATTTTTAAGGAATATTATTGTATTTTAAAAGTTGACACTTAGAAACTTTTCCTCATAGAATCACCAATGTTATCCTATGGAAGGAAATTCACTTAGCAGGTAAAAACTGTTATCGTTACTTTTTCTTACTCAGTGTTGGATCCTGGATCCAGCACTGGTGCATCTCCTGTAAACAGTTGAAAAAATGCGTTTAAGTCATACAGGCGATTTTTAAGGAATATTTGTAGTTTGTGAAAATCGACACTTTGAAACTTTTCTGCTGAAAACCAGAC